>JAKCPI010014312.1:0-80845 GCA_023213315.1 Euborellia annulipes | reverse complement strand
TTTACAATATTGACTACAATAATATGTTTAGACCATTTGACAATGAATAATTTTAACATTCTTCACAGCTGCCTCTCATTCAAACTTAAAGTACAATTAATTAATTTACGGGATCTAAATGCCCCTATATGTCGAAAAAGTCACAAATATTAATACTATTAGCCTACGATATTTCATTTTATGTCAAATAATCCTGAGGGAGAAGAGAGGATCCAATCTGCTCCATTCATTGTCTTGCATTGAGTCGTTTGACATTCGTCACACTTGACTTGACTCGCAGGGGTCACAAGGCCACACTCACATACACACTAAGCATAAAAGTCCCGCCTCTCCATTCACTACGTCTACTTTATTTATTTATTTATTTTTTAGATTCAATTCAATTGAAATTAATTTGAATTGAAACTGATTTATTTATTGGAAGAGATGATAAAATAGTCAAATTTATTAAATGTGTTGATTAGGATTAAGATTTTACGTTTTTTACTTTCTCTTACCTATGTATATATGTAATATATATATAGAGAGAAAGTATTGGTTTCATGTCAAAAATTCGATGTCGAGATTTTGATGGATCTTCACGTTTTGAGGTCCCCTGAATCCAAAAAAGTGGTTTTCGCTACATGGTCTGTCTGTCTGTGTGTGTCTGTTCAATTTTAAGCATGAAGGAATTGGGCTATGAGGCTGAAATTTTATATTTAAGTTAAACACCCCCGGGACCGAGAAAATAAGCTTTTAAACAAAATCGGCCATAAAGTACTAGTACTTTACTGATGTACTTTTTCAGTTTTTTTCGATTTTCTCAAAATTTGCTTTAACGATTTTGATTAAAATTCAAAAATCAATTATTTTTTAGATGCTCTTTAAAATTTATATTCTCGTTTTGCTCTCAAAATTGTTTGAAGACCACTTTACTTTTGTACTTCATAGGAAAGATAGGAAGCCATGGTAACAAAATATAAATATTTTCCCATGTTTATAAATTTGACATCTTAAATTCTAATATATTGGCGGAAACTAAATATATGTCGACACAAAAAATCTGGTGTGACAAGCACGTCACGGTTACCGAAGGGTAAGAGAAAGTTGTGTGCTGTGCGCCAGTCACTCCAGATTTTTTTTAACACAATTTTTTTCTGATCGTTAATTCTTTAGCATTCGTTCCAGTGGCGTAGCAAGGGGGAGCAAGAGGGGTCATCATGCCCCGGGCGCTACTCACAAATTGCTGGATAATTTTTATTTTTATTATAATTGATTTCTGGAAAATATATTTTAAATTTAGTGCCAGTGTAATATAATAATTTTGTATATTTTACATATAATATTATATGGTTTTCGAATGGGGGCGGGGGGGGGGGCGCTAAAAAGGTATTGTGCCCCGGGCGCGAGTTAAGCTCGCTACGCCACTGATTCGTTCCTTTGGTATTTGTTATTATTAAGGCTACATGTTATATCGCTTAGATTCTATTCACAAAATTATAGACAAAAAGAATGCTAAATTTTGTGAATTGAATATTTGCACTTGACGATTATAACGAATGAAAATTGTAATAAATTAAATTAACTTAATAAGAGAGGGAGAGAGAGGGAGGGAGTATTATATTTACATTTCTTCGAAAGGAGACATCTGTCATATGTAGTAACTACATACTATTTGTTTAATTGATTCAAAGAGTTGGTTGCTACATTACACTCTCTCTCTCTCTCTCTCTCTCTCTCCATTTAGATAGATGAATGACTTGGCTTGAACGCAAAATAGACATAAATAGGTTTGATTAACCGCCAGAGGACATTGTCGGCTGGTGCACCTCACATTCATTCATTCATTCATTCGATGGTCAAAGGTCATTTAAATCAAAAGACAGAAAGAACATCTCCACTTCAGACGTATTTTACAATTAATTTATTATTATTTTTTTTTTAAACATATTAATCTTTTAAAACAATGGGCTCGTATCGTGTAAAAAAAACTTTCTCTTACCTCTATATATATGTTAATATATAGAGAGAGAAAGTATTGGATTCATGACAAAAATTTTCGAGATTTTGATGGATATATACGTTTTGAGATCCCCTGAGTCCAAAAAAGTGGTTTTCGCGACATGGTCTGTCTGTCTGTGTCTGACAAGGGGAAGTCGCGACATGTGGGTCACCGATTTTTTTTCAAACTCATAGGATTTGAAGATTAGTATCTGGACATCAATTTCCTAAAGCAGTACGATGCGCTTCTCAAGAACACTCAAGAAAATCCACTTTGAAGACTATCAAGATTTCCGAGCTCTATAAGTTTGAATAATTTTGTTTATATGTAAACAGTGTCTGGTAGCCGTGAGAGTAAGCGCAACAATCTAGTAAACAAGGAGTCGCTAGTTCGATGCTTGTTGGGGACATTTTTTTTATTTCAACTCTCTATCCGTATATACAGTATCTCTCATATTAACATTTATAAAATTGAAATTAAATTAACAAAATATTTTAAATTTACATTTATAATATAATATTCGTATTTTCAGTGTGTAACGAGTGGTAAAAATAAAAGATGTTAATTTATATTGAAAAAATATTTGTTAATTTAATTTCAATTTTATAAATTTTAATATGAGTGATAGTATATACGGATGGTGAATTGAAAGAAAAAAAAAAATGTCATCAACAAGCATCGAACTAGCGACTCCTTGTTTACCAGACTGTTGCGCTTACTCTCACGGCTACTAGACACTGTTTACATATAAACAAAATTATTCAAACTTATAGAGCTCGGAAATCTTGATAGTCTTCAAAGTGGATTTTCTTGAGTGTTCTTGAGAAGCGCATCGTACTGCTTTAGGAAATTGATGTCCAGATACTAATCTTCAAATCCTATGAGTTTGAAAAAATCGGTGACCCACATGTCGCGACTTCCCCTTGTGAGTTCAATTTAAAGCATGAAGCAATTGAGCTAGTAGGTTGAAATTTTATATTTAACTTAGGAACCCACTTGGTGCGTGACACGAGACTTTAGAACGAAATCGGCCGAAAAGTACTAGTACTTTACTGATGAACTTTTTCAGTTTTTTTTTTGATTTTCTCAAAATTCGCTCCAACAATTTTGATTAAAATTCGAAAATCAATTATCTTTTAGATGCTCTTTCAAATGTATATTCTCATTTTGCCATTGAAATCTTCTGAAGATCACTTTACTCTTATACTTGATAGAGAAGATAAGAGAAATGGTTGCCATAGTAACAAAACAAAATATCTGGTGAGACAAGCACAGAACACAACTTCCGATTACCGAAGATAAGAGAAAGTTGTGTTCTGCACAGTCACGCCTGATTTTTTATAAAATTCGAGAAATTTGTATACTTGAAATTAATTATAAGTAGAGGGGTGAATTTGGTTTGACATCAAAAGACATGAATTAGTCTCCGGCCTATTTAATCTTTTTGGAGGCTATTGTTACGATTAGGCATAACATGGAATCGAGCGTCATCTTTATGTTAATCTCTATCTCTTCTCTATATCTCTATATACAGTATATAAAGAGAGACCTCACTGACTTTTTTTTTTTTTATTTTATTTTGTCGGCTGTTAGGTTGCCCCCATTCAGCCCTAGAAGTATATATACAAAATTATTTATACAAAAGTAAATCTTTCACAGTTATTGTCAATAGCATTCACAAATGATACAATATTAACAAAAAAATACAAAAACAAAACAAAATTAGCAATAGCATTCACAAATGATACAATACCTCACTGACTTACTCATTGATTGATTGACTGACTTACAATCATCTAAAATGTAAGGCCTAGTAAGCTGTAATTTGGCATGTAGATTGCATTTGTGCCTTAGGCGTCATTTAAGAAGCAATTTTTCGAAATTCCAATTTTAAGGGCCCCAAATGGTCATTTATGGGTAAAATTTTGAGTTTTTATTAATTTCTAAACCAAAAAAGATAAAATTTTGGTTTCTTCGCTAAAACAATTCCTTAGATTAAAATCTAAAATCATTGTTTCAAGGTTTTTTGAAATTCGGCCCCTAAGTACCCCTAATCGGCATTTTAATGAAAGTTTATGGTTAAAATTTTGATTTTACAATATCTACGAAACTACTTTTTTTTTTTTAAACACTCACTCTTTTCTCATTCACACTCACGCTCACACACATTCACACAGACTTTTGGGCAACTTAGGCCATTTAAGACTTTTACGATAACCGTTATTGATTAATATACATATTTGGGGTTCAGGCATTCTTATTTAATTCATTTGGTATCCAAATGGCTTAAATAAAATCATCGGACTGCCTGGGATCCGAACCCGCGACCCTTGGAATACAAGGTCAGCACGATAACCCCTTCACCAATCCCTGGGGCTACGAAACTACTTGACAGATTTCCATATGTAATGAATTTTAGAAGATGATATAAGGTTAACTGAAAATTTATTTAAGACTTGGAAAAATATGAAGACGGCATTAAGGTGCGCGTCTCGAAAAACCGTTAAAAGACGATTCAGTACCGAGTTACTCGAGGCGGCAAGAGATGGCGTTAGTTTTTCCCATAGGAATACAAGGGATTTATTCCATTTCATTTTAAAGATTCCAGCTAATTAATTAAGGGTAGAAAATTAATTATTCTTTAACACAATGATTACTAATTTAATTATCTACAACTTATAGATCTCCTTTTTACTTTCTCTTACCTATGTATATATGTAATATATATAGAGAGAGAAAGTATTGAATTCATGTCAAAAATTCGATGTCGAGATTTTGATGGATCTTCACGTTTTGAGGTCCCCTGAATCCAAAAAAGTGGTTTTCGCGACATGGTCTGTCTGTGTGTGGGTGGGTGGGTGTCAAATTCTAAGCATGAAGGAATTGAGCTACGAGGTTGAAATTTTATATTTAAGTTAAACACCCCGGGACCGGTAAAATAAGGTTTTAATCAAAATCGGCCAAAGTGTACTAGTACTTTACTGATGTACTTTTTCAGTTTTTTTTCGATTTTCTCAAAATTTGCTCCAACGATTTTTTTTAAAATTCAAAAATCAATTATTTTTTAGATTCTCTTTAAAATGTATATTCTCATTTTGTGATTGAAATCTTCTGAAGACCACTTTACTCTTGTATTTCATAGGGGAAGATAGGAGAAATGGTTGCCATGGTAACAAAATATAAATATTTTCCCATACTTATAAATTTTACATCTGAATTTAAATGTTCCCTACTGTCGGGAACTAAATATATGTCGACACAAAAAGTCTGGTGTGACAAGCACAGCACACAACTTTCGATTACCGAAGGTAAGAGAAAGTTGTGTGCTATGTTGTCACACCAGATTTTTTAAAATATCTTTTATTTAATGCGAATAATCTAAAAAAAAATTTATTTTTTCGAAAATCAAAAAAAAAGGGCTTCTATAAGTTGTAGATATTTTAAATAGCTTAAATTAAAAAAAAAATTGAGGTCGATAGCTTCAAAATTGTGGCCGCAATCTCCCAAAATTAGCACCCTAAGTGCGCAGCTAATGATAAATTCCGCGTTATACGGTGTTATTGTTAACAATCAAGTCAAGCGATTAAATTTATTCGCTTGACTGGGACTCACTTAATCAATACACATTTATTGACTTTTTGTTTTTAATTTTTTGTCTATCTATATAAGTGTGTGTGTGTGTGTGTTGTTGTGAGAGAGTAGAGAGCCCAGATGAAACCCGAGCACTCGAAAGGCTACACCATTTGACCCGACCCCAATGATGCAATATTATCGGTGGGGGGGGGGTGAATTCTCACGGCTGAATGAACCCTCCACTCTCTGGATAGAGGCTTATCTTTATTTGATAAAAAAAAAGAAGAAGAAGCCCTGATCTTCGCGAATGTTTCTCTGTCACCTGAGAAGCGGCAGCCAACAGGGCCATCAATTATGTCCTCTCAAAGGTAAAATTCAAACATTAAAAGGCGGAAGGATATTATCCTCGTGAGAGAGGGAACTGTTGCAAAAACCTCGTTTTTTTTAGTAAGAACCTTCTTTTTTAGAGGGTAGATTTTGTAGGTTAAGCATTGCTTTGTTTTCTCTAAAAAAAAAAATCTGGTGTGACTCTCGCACAGCACACAACTTTCTCTTACCTTCGGTAATCGAAAGTTGTGTTCTTACCTTCGGTAATCGAAAGTTGTGTTCTGTGCTTGTCTCGCCAGATTTTTTGTGTCGACATGTATTTAGTTCCCGACAGTACGGTACATTCAATTTTCAAGATGTACAATTTATATGTGAAAATATTTATATTTTGTTACCATGGCAACCATTTCTCCTATCTTTTCTATGTAGTACAAGAGTAAAGTGGTCTTCAGAAGATTTCAATCACAAAATGAGAATATACATTTTAAAGAGAATCTAAAAAATAATTGATTTTTGAATTTTAAAAAAAATCGTTGGAGCAAATTTAGAGAAAATCGAAAAAAACTGAAAAAGTGCATCAGTAAAGTACTAGTACTCTTTGGTCGATTTTGTTAAAAAGCTTCGTGTCACGTCCCATGGGGGTGCCTAACTTAAATATAAAATTTCAACCTTCTAGCTCTTTTCGTTCTTGAGATTTTTTGTTCACAGACAGACACACAGACACACAGACAGACCATGTCGCGAAAACCACTTTTTTGGATTCAGGGAACCTCAAAACGTGAAGATCCATCAAAATCTCGACATCGAATTTTTGACATGAATCCAATACTTTCTCTCTCTATATATTAACATATATATAAAGGTAAGAGAAAGTAAAAATGAATTATTTTTGTTGATTCTATTTCTTTGATCCTCTCTTATAATAAAGATAAATCTCTACTCCTTTTGAACTTATTATTATTATTATTATAAGTGTGAGTCAAAATGTCGTTTGCCAATTTGGCATGAGATGCCATGCATTTCGTCATAATTCCATTCATTCTTTTTATGAATTTAGCAACCATTGAGTTGACCGACGACCACTTGTTTCTAATGCCACTAATCAAGATAAAAGTTTCATTCAATATGTTGCCATTAAAACAAAAAATCTGGTGTGACTGGTCGCACAGCACACAACTTTCTCTTACCTTCGGTAATCGAAAGTTGTTTTCTATGCTTGTCTCTCCAGATTTTTTGTGTCGATATATATTTTGTTTACGACAGTAAGTTACGGTACATTCAAATTCAAGATGTAAAATTTGAGAAAATATTTATATTTTGTTACCATGGCAACCATTTCTCCTATCTTTTCTATAGAATACAAGAGTAAAGTGGTCTTCAGAAGATTTCAATCACAAAATGAGAATATACATTTTAAAGAGCATCTAAAAAATAATTGATTTTTGAATTTTCAAAAAAATCGTTGCATCAAATTTTGAGAAAATCGAAAAAAACTGAAAAAGTACATCAGTAAAGTACTAGTACTCTTTGGCCGATTTTGGTTAAAAGCTTATTTATACACTCCAGGAAGGTGTTTAACTTAAATATAGAAATTTAACCACCTAGATCAATTCTAGAGGGAAGGTATTGGATTCATGTCAAAATTTTGATGGATATACACGTTTTGAGGTCCCCTGAATCTAAAAAAGTGGTTTTCGCGAGTCTGATGTATCTTATTGTCTGAAACTGAATGTTCACACAAAAAATCTGGTTGTGACAAACACGGAACTCAACTTTCAATTACTGAAAGTAAGAGAAAGTTGTGTGCTGTGCGACCAGTCACACCAGATTTTTAAATTTTTGGATTGGATGGAAACTTAATTTTTAATAATAAATATTTAAAAGTATTTTTCGGCATCTGAGGCCATTTAGTCCGCGTGTATTCCAATTGATTGAAATAACGGGATGCGAACCCTTGACCTCTGACACCAGAAGCTCATTTTCTACCTCTGAGGCATAGCTCAAGGGCTAATAGAACGATTAACGAATAAGAATTTTTATTAATCTAAGAATATAAAATTAATGAAGAAAATGGCTGTGTGCAATTCAATCGTTGAAATGAAGAGGGAAGCAGCCAGGTAGGAAGAGTCTATTGTTAAATCAAACTCCTTTAATACAAAACGTTTCGGCTGATTTTATTGTGCCATCTTCAGTTGTATGAGTTTTCAAAGAATACGAGTATTAAACTGAAGATGGTTCAATAAAATTGACCGAAACGTTTTGTTTTAAAGGAGAGACAATAGACTCTTCCTACCTGGCTGCTTCCTCTTCATTTCAACGATTAAGAATATAAAAATAATGGATTTGTAAAAAGAATATGAACACATATAAATAAATTTATTATTTTTTCCACACATTCAGAACGATTGATCGATATGTGGATTGAAAAAGCCAAAAGCATTGTCGAAATAAATTAAATTCTTTTTCCCTCTTGCTTACCTACGTATATCCCGACTCTAATCTGAGCTCCTTAAAAAGAAAATCCTTATCTCGCGTCAGGAATCCTTATTTTTTGATACTCTTTAAAATATTAGACTCAAAGCATAAGAGGATACAAAAAATGTTATCAAATCTTTTAGTAAGATGAAATATTATACTATTAGGTCAGCATTTCCGAAAAAACTCGACTGGTCCTCGGATTGCTGCTACCAAGAAAAATTCGGCTCAAAATAATTAACAGAGCGGATAAAGAAATTCGTTCGTGATTGGCAAGAAACACAAATCCACCCCTAAATGGCCCTAGAACATTTATTTTTTACACTAGTTATCTTTACATTTAATGTCATCTCACTCGGTAATATAATTCTTCACGTAGCCTACATGTGAAGCTGTGAAATAAGATATAGCGCCCGGTTAATGTTGAGAAGAAACACCTTGTAATGAATACTACACAAAGCCTTGTTACTCTATGCTCTTGTTTTTAACAAGGTATAATAATAATCAGCAAGAGAAAATTTGATTTTATAGAAAAATATGAAAAAAGTTAAAAAAATTTATTCAACATATCGGAAAACAAAATACCCTTAAATACTTTTACACGCTTTCTTTTATTATTTAAATTAAGTTACCCCCGTGCCAGACGAAAATAAGCTTTTAAATAAAATCACCAAAGAAGTATTAATACTTTACTGATGTACTTTTTGAGTTTTTTAGATTTTCTCAAAATTAACTCGAAAGATTTTGATTAAATTAATTATTTTTTAGATGCTCTTTAAAATGTATATTCTCATTTTGGCATTGAAATCTTCTGAAGACCATTTTACTCTTGTACTCCATAGAAAAGATAGGAGAATTGATTGCCTTGGTAACAAAATATAAATATTTCCCCATGTTTATAAATTTTATTACGGGCCCCCGGGCTTGGAGTAGTTGGTAGCGCGTTTACCTTGTATAACAAGGGTCGGGGGTTCGGACCCCAGGTAGTCTCATGATTTTATTTAAGCCATTTGGATACCAAATGGCTTAAATAAGAATGCCTGGACCCCCAATAGATCTATTAAACATACGAGTATCGTTTAAAGCAGTAGTTCCCAACCTTTTTTTGGCCTATCTGGAGGTTGTCTAACACTTATCGCCCCACCCCTTTGATTTTCATTGTATGCCTAATTTTAATTTGAAGTATGGTGTAAATAATAAAGAAGATTTATTCATGTACAAAACATGATTTAAAATTTTTAACAAAAAAGTACTCTATTTCAAAGTTAATAAAAATGAATCAAGTTTTTCAGATTACGTTCTCTTTTCAAAGTAAATAAATACAACAGCTGCAGAAATAGTGACTGGAACGTTGAAATTTTGTTTAGTTAAATTGTATTATGAATTACAATAAACCACAATTAATGGCAAAAATTTATTTAAAAAAATACTCCTGACCCTAGTAGTTGTAGATTTGTATTATTTATCTCTATACAATTTTTTTTTTTTTTTTAATCTTATAATAATTTTATTTTTATGAAGAAAATATCAAAAATGGATCTTTTTTTTCGGTCAATCTTTATTAAAGTTAAAAGTAACGTTTCAATTCTAGATCGGAATTATCTTCAGATTATTTCATTATTATGACAATTTTTTGTCCTCTTTTATACTGGGATTTTTCTCTTTGATTTTTGCTCTTTTAAATTTCAGTAAACTAATAATTTTTCCCCCTTTGAATACTCATCGCCCCCCAATCGCCCCTGGGGGCGATCGCCCACAGGTTGGGAATCACTAGGGATGAAACGATACGAGTAAATACAAGTACTTACTCGATACTTTTCTTTCGATACCAAGTACTTTTGGAATCGATACTTTGGAATCGAGTACCAAGTAAGTATCGGTCAAAAATACTCGTATCGATACTCGGTCCTCGTACCACCGACCGGTACCCGATGATTAGTTAGGTCGGAAGAACATTTACGTACATTTATTCTTATTTACAATAGAAATAAGTGAAATGGTTGGTACCACTGTATTTTAATTTGTATTATTGGAGTGTTCAACAGGGAAACATCTTTTTTTTTTTTTTGTTTTTTCAAGAATTTGATGTTTTATGGGTGTGGAGATTTAATCAAGATTCGCAGGAATTTTGCAGCCAGGAGATCTTTTATTTAATTTCTATTTGCCGACGTTTCGGTCTCCAATCACGACCTTCATCAGGGTGAAAATTGTCAATTATACACGATCTTAGGTATTTTAATATTCATTGCAATTAAAAATATACAATTTCTTTTTACTTTGATATAAACAAAAATATTATCGTATAGGCCTACTTGCTACTTGGAGGTCCCCGATGATAAGGGTAGTGATATAATATCAGTACTTATTGTTGTTTTTGCTTATTTTTAATTGTACGAAAAAATTGACCGATACGAGTAAGTATCGATACTTTTCAATCGATACCGAGTAGGTACTCGATACTTTGCGACCGATACCAGTATAGAGTAAAAGTATCGATACCTCAGTGGTATCGTTTCATCCCTAGGAATGACTGGTTTAAAGTCTTAAATGGCCTAAGTTGCCGAAAAGACTGTGACAAGCACAGAACACAACTCTCTATTACCGAAGGCCAAAGAAAGTTGTGTGCTGTGCGTCCACTCACACCAGAGCTCTAAACAAAAATTATAAAAACATAATTATATATTACATTTTTCGTTGAATATCCTTTTGTTTGAAGGTATTAAAAACCGAAAACTAGTTAAGAAGCAATGATTTTCTAAAGAGATTTTATATATAATTTATAAATAGTATCTAAAATGAGGTTGCTGATCTGGTTGATGAGTGTTCGTTCAGCTGCAGTTGCAAGGTGCTCTGAAAATGTGTTCCAGAGGTAGTTTTTGACTGATGTGGGTGGAGGGTCTCTCACTTGGTGTGGTGTGTGTGTGTATATGTATAAGAAGAAGAGGACCAGCTGCAGCAGCCGTGATTTATCGACTTCACTCTTTTTTTTCTTCTTCTTCTCGTCTTCTTCTTCTATTTCTCCTCCATTCGGTGGAAACTAAAAGACGTACGAACCAAAGACAGACAGGCCTTGCCTCCGCCGCCTCATGCCTCTTTCGTTGGTTGGCCTCTTAAAAAGAAAAAAAAAATACAACGGCTACTTACGATTTTGTTTTGATGAATATATTTCATTTTAATTATTATAAGAACTATCCAGAGGGGCTTGTCCCCTCCCCCCTGGCTATATTAATTGCTGGCACAACATCTAACTGCTCTCGGGCTTGGTGTAGGGGCTAGCGTGCTAACCTTCTATACCAAGGGTCGCGGGTTCCAAATGGCTAAAAAATAATATTTAAGATATTATCGCGTATGTAAACCGCGAGAGGGAAATTTATAGAATTAAATTGTTACGTTTGATGGTTGTAGATATTCAAATTAGGAGAGGACGGGAGCCTTGCCGGGACACAGCAGCCAGGTAAAATAAAAAAAACGTTATATTCTGTCGCCGACGTTTCGAGCGCTAGTTGCACTCATTTTCAGGGCAAGCAGAATTGTCAAAAATAAGTACAGGTGGTTACTGTATATTATTGCCCTGAAGATGAGTGCGACTAGCGCTCGAAACGTCGGCGACAGAATATAACGTTTTTTTTTATTTTACCTGGCTGCTGTGTCCCGGGAAGGCTCCTGTTCTCTCCTAATATAAAATTAAATATTTATTAATTCATATACCCGAAAAAAGTAAGGGTGTGAGTCAAGGGCGGATCCAGAGGAGTTTCTCGGGGGGGGGTAATCTGGTGTGACTCGTCGCACAGCACCAGGGACGTATATAGAAATTTTTTTCGGGGGGGGGCTGTTCTCAAAAATTTTTCTACGAAAAATTTTGTTTTAATTTTGATTTTGCGGAACCAAAAGTTTTTTCATGTGCCGTTCACGGAACCGAAAATTTTTCCCGCCCGTAAAGTATTTTACCTTTTTTTTTAGAGAGGCAAAATTTTTCCCGTCCGCGGAACCAAAAATTTTTTCATGTTCCGTTCGCGGAAAATTTCACTTTTGCGGTACCTGGTAGTTTCGTGAGAATATAAATAAAAATCTAATTTTTATATATTCATTTTTTAAATTTTACGTTAAAAATAAATTTTTTTGCGAAAAAAAGGTATTTTTTTTTTCAAATCTCGGGGGGGGGGTAATTACCCCCTTTACCCCCCCCCCCCCCCCTTGTATCCGCCCTTGGTGTGAGTTGAACCACGGGTCCTCCAATTTGTACTCGGAGTGCCCTTACCACTATAACTCAGCACGGCATTCGGGTATATGAATTCACTCAGAAACCAATTTTAGTCATCAGAAGAAATGGACCCAAATTCGGCTCCACAAATTACGGGCACACCGAGTACAAATTGGAGGACCCGTGGTTCAACTCACACCCCTACTTTTTTCGGGTATATGAATTAATAAATATTGGAATTATATAAATAAATAATAACGGTTATCGTTTAAGTCTTATATGGCCTAAGCTGCCGAAAAGACTGTGTTAATGCGTGTGTGAGTGTGAATGAGAAAAAAGTGTGAGTGTTTAAAAAAAATAAATATAATAAAGTGGACACTGTCAGTGGCGGATCATAAGCAAGGCGCTTAGGGCCCCGTGGAATATGGGGGCCCCAAAATTTATTATCATGTGATGCGCGATATAAAATTTCATTTCATTTTTATAAAAAATTTATGAAATTCAATAATTATTTTAATGTTTCCTGTAAGCAAAAAACATTTTTGTTATCCGGGGCCTAATTTTTTTTTTTTTTGCGCCTAGAGCCTTATATTGTCTTAATCCGCCACTGGACACTGTTATAAAAAATATTTGAAAAAGTCTTGGGAAAATGTTATAAATAGAAGGAGAGAGAGAGAGAGAGAGCGAGTAATTCAACTCTTCATTTGACTATAGTGTGAGAGAGAGAGAGAGAGAGGGAAATCTAATGCCGATGCAGAGATGAAATTCAACGCACAATTCACATGAGTCACATCTTCTATATGGAAAATGTTTTATCCAAAGTGTTAATTAATTAAAATTTTTCTGCAAGTGTAGCTTTTTACTTTCTCTTACCTATATATATGTTAATATATAGAGAGAGAAAGTATTGGATTCATGTCAAAAATTCGATGTCGAGATTTTGATGGATCTTCACGTTTTGAGGTCCCCTGAATCCAAAAAAAGTGGTCTTGGCGTGGTCTGTGTGTGTGTGTGTGTGTGTGTCTGTGAACAAAATATCTTAAGAATGAAGGAATTGAGCTATGAGGCTGAAATTTTATATTTAAGTTAAACACCCCACTGGGACCGGGACAAGAAGCTTTTGAACAAAATCGGCCAAAGAGTACTAGTACTTTACTGATGCACTTTTTCAGTTTTTTTCGATTTTCTCAAAATTTGCTCCAACGATTTTTTTTTTTAAATTCAAAAATCAATTATTTTTTAGATGCTCTTTAAAATGTATATTCTCATTTTGCGATTGAAATCTTCTGAAGACCACTTTACTCTTGTATTTCATAGGGAAGATAGGAGAAATGGTTGCCATGGTAACAAAATATAAATATTTTCCCATACTTATAAACTTTACATCTGAATTCAAATGTTCCGTACTGTCGGAAACTAAATATATTTCGACACGAAAAATCTGGTGTGACAAGCACAGTACACAACTTTCGATTACCGAAGGTAAGAGAAAGTTGTGTGCTGTACGCCAGTCACACCAGATTTTCCTTCTTTTTTTACATACCATTTGAAGAAGTATTAATCTAAATCAATTAGTCCTCAATTTCTCTCTTTTTTTGAAAGTATATCATTTTCATTTCATCTATATATATTAACATATATAGAGGTAAGAGAAAGTAATATATTTATTTTCTGGCGGTATAGTAAAATTATCATGGCAACGTTTTCTCCTTCCTATTTCCTATGAAGTACAAGAGTAAAGTGTGCTTCAAACAATTTTGAGAGCAAAATGAAAATATACATTTTAAAGAGCATCTAAAAAATAATTGATTAATAAATTTTAATCAAAATAATTGAAGCGAATTTTGAGAAAATCGAAAAAAACTGAAAAAGTACATCAGTAAAGTAGCCACTAGAACTCTTTGACCGATTTTGCTAAACTTATTTTCAAGTGTGCCTTACTTAAATATAAAATTTCAACCTCGTTTTCTCGTCATTTTAAATTAAACACAGACATACAAACGAATTTTTTTAACAACTACAAAAGTTTTTATTTTATCTACACTATTTAATATTGATATTTCCAAGTAATTAGATAGAAAGTTTTTCAAGTGGAGATTATATATTTGTCGTGGGTGCCTGCCTGCCTGCCTGCCTCTTAAGGATTCTCCTGAGACTCCTGGTTGGCAAACAAACCATTGGGTCCATTTTTTTTTTTTTTTTTTATGGGAGGTGGAGGTGGAGGTCCTCTTGCATGCATGCATGCATGCATACATGCAAGTGACGATAGCTTTGTGGTTGGTTGGGTGTTCGTTGTCTTATGTTAGTAGCTACATCCATTGCATTTTAATGTTTTCTCTTTTTCTTTTTTTATCAGTTGTTGTTTAGGCCGGAAATCTTATGGTCCGAATGCTTGATCATTTTAGGGTGGGAGGAATTTGTCGGCCAAAAATAATAATAACATTCATTCACATACATGTTATTAACTATTTATATTCATTCAAAGTTAAAAAAAAAAAAAAATTGCACTATGAGTTGTACCTACAATGTTTTGGTTTAATTTTAAACATCTTCAGTGATTGTTGTTAGATAACAAAAGATACAATTTTAAAATTATTTAAAAATTTTTCGGATCTAAATTGAGCCCGCCCATTGGATGGTTAACATTAACGACTGCATATGAGCATTTATTTCAGTTTTGACCTGTTGATGGCCATCTTCAGGTCTATAAATTATAAATGAATTATTTTTTTTTTTAATAATTTTAGTTGTAATGAAAGGAAAAACATTTTTATAAAAACAAACTTTTATTTATATTATACCTAATATAATCAAGGGCGTAACTAGAAAATTTGGCTGGGGGGTCATGGGACCAGCCATCCTCCCTGGGGGGGGGGCATGGGAGCAGCCATCCTCCGGGGGCCTGGAAGGCCCCAATCTTTCTTGGGCCGGGAGCTTTCTGGTGGGGTGTCCCTAGTTACGCCCATGAATATAATACAAAATTTCATTTAGATAAACAAAGTAGATCTATATACAGGTGTATTTTTGAAATAAAAGACATTTTATTGGCTTCGTTTAGCAAATAAAATGTATTATTAATTACAATAAAATGCAACGTTTCGGCTGCTAATTCTGCAGCATTCAGATGCATTCACAATGAATACTAATTTTGGTAATCAGACAATCGGTAGTTGCTTGTAGCTGGGAATCGTAGATTAGGACGATAAGGAGAAAGCTTCCCTTTTCTCTCTCATTACTTAAATTTATTTGCAAATATTTCGGCTGTGTATGATCTAATTCTATCTAATTAGATCATACACTGGCATAGAACGTCCATGCACCAAGCCTATGCGCTCAATTGTTCTCGAATATATTTTTACAAAATTGACAATCTCTCTCATAAAATTTATATATTCACTGAAGATGGTCCCTGTATAGGAGCCGAGATATTTGCAAAATAATTGAATTAGTGAGAGAGAAAAAGGAAGCTGGTTTTTTTTTCTCCTTATCGGTACAATCAGACAATTACAATAGCGAGTACATGGAAAGATTTGTGACAAAAATGTATAAATGTCTCTTATTAATTATAAAAAAAATAATAATCATAATTTAATTTGTAGACCTGAAGATGACCGTCGAATGGTCGAAAGTGCAATAGAGATGTATAATGCAGTCGCTAATATCAAAAGCATTGTGTGGTTTTATGAAACCACGATGCAAGTGAAACTGTTTTTCGAACTTTAACTGAAAATTTTCAAAAAATTATTCGATTAAATCGCGTTTTTAACAAAAGTATTAAAATAAATTATAGATATAGGTAATTAAAATTAAAAATTGAATAATTAAATCTCACAATTATTATTTTATAATTCGTCATATATATATAATTTCAACTTTCCTATTTTTGTTATTTTATATGGAAAGTGATGAAAACTATAGCGTAGTAAAAAAGCCTGGTTTGAGTGGCCGGTGTCGTCACGGCTTGCAACGCAACATGCTGATAGAAGGGCGAAAAGCTCACGGGGCGTGGTGTAGAGGTTAGCGTGCTAACCTCATATACCAAACGTCGCGGGTTCGAACCCAAGCTAGTCCGATGATTTTATTTAAGCACATCTGGATACCAGATGGCTTAAATAAAAATGCCTGGACCCTAATATATATAAATTCATAACATAACGGTTATCGTAAATGTCTTATATGGCCTGAGCTGCCGAAAAGACAGTGTGAATGTGTGTGTGAGTGTGAGTGTGAATGAGAAAAAAGTGTTGAATGTCTTAAAAAAAAACCACAAAAAAAAAGAAGGGCGAAAAACATTTGAGCCCATCCATATAAAAGTTTCACTTTATTAAACATGCTACAAAAATTAAATTTTCTTATATATACATGTAAACTTCATTTCCATAGGACAATCCAAGTAAATTTTACAAAATCTCGGTATATTTTCAATGAGAAATTTAGATTTTTTTTTTTTAAATTAATATTTGATATCGAAAGAGAATTTTTCAAATCGGTTCACTACTTTTTGAGATTACCACCGTTAGAGAAATTAACAAACTCAAAATCAGTTTAATAGAAACGCCAGATACATCTTGATATCTCACAAATTATTTTGTTTAGAACAAAAAAATAACAATTCTGTCCCTTTATTGAGTGAATCCTTTTGGTGATTCATTTCAGTAAACTGAAATTATTTTTTTTCTAATGTTAAAAATTTACCATATACCCCATTTTTTTTTTTCTTATTTCCAATTTCCTTGCCATTTGTGATCCTATTAGATGTGATGAGTGAAGCACAAAACAACCTTAAATAAAAAAAAACACACATCTGTTTTTTAACGTATGAGTTCACAAAGCATTTTCTTAACACACACACGCACACACACAGACACCATTGGTTGCTACTAGCTACCTAGCGAGAGTATTTTTAAACTAAAATAGTGTGATTTTATTACATCTGCTGTCAAATTGTCATATTTAATTGACTTTTGAAGAGAGCGAGAGAGATGATATTCTTTTTTTCAAGACGTAAGCTGATATTATTATTGAATTTAAACAAAAGTGACAGATGTCACAGTAGTGTGGAGTGTTTATTAAAAAAATCACCTACCCATCAACCCTTAATAAAAAAAAATGAAGTATTTTTCGTGTGGAAGTTCAGGAAATTAATTCATTCTTTTTTTAGAAAAATCTGGTGTCTACTGTGCCCAAATTTTTCTTACCTTTAATAAGTGAAAGTTCTGTTTGTGCTTGTCCGCCCGATTTTTTGTGTCGTCATGTATTTATAAACATAGATTATATTTTGTTATGTTACCATCGCTTCTATCTTTCCTATAAAGTACAAGAGTATAGTGTGCTTTATACAATGTTGAGGGTAAAATGAGAATATACATTTTAAAGAGCATCTAAAAAATAAGTGATTTATGAATTTTAATCAAAATCGTCAAATCTAACAAATCTGGAAAAGTGCATTAGTAAAGTACTAACTTAGTACTTTTTAGCTAATTTTGTTTATAATTTGTAAAATGTTGTTTTTGGCATGGCTTTAGGTCGAAAGCCAAATAAAGGAAAAAAAAGAAGCTAATTTTGTTGTTTATTTTAAAACTTATTTTCTTTTTTTTTCTTGAGATATTTTGTTCACAAACAGACATTCAATCCATTTTGCGGACTTTTTCGGACCATCAAAATCTCGATATCGAATTTTTGACATGAATCCTATACAATATAGCCTATTAACATATATAGGCCCTATATATAAATAAGAGAAAGTAAAAAATACAAGCATAGACAAAATAAATTGAAAATTCCTCATAAATCTTTATATATAATTCGCTAATGTCCGTCTGTCTGTCACGCTTTATTTAGGCAACTTCCCATTGGAATTTTAAAATGAAATTTTATATACATAAAGAGGACCTTCTCGGGATTACAGGAAAATTATTTTTATCTCGAAATTCCTATAACTTTTTGAGTTATTAATTCTTAAAGTTACGATTTCTCCCATAGGAAATGTATAGAGAAATATTTATGTATTCTTTTCATTTGTGTATTCCATGAATGTAAACAAATCCTCAAGCAGGCACTGGATTGGAATGGAATAATAATAATTTTCTTTTTTTGCCCACGGGGCTTGGTGTAGGGGTTAGCATACTAACCTCGTATTCCAAAAGTCGCGGGCTCGAACCCCAGGCAGTCCGATGATTTTATTTAAGCCATTTGGATATCAAATGAGAGTGTTAAAAAAAAAAAATAAGAAGAAAAGGCGACTGTCCGCCTCAGGCGGACCCGAGCCAGCTGTCCAGGAGGGCGTCGCGGCTAGTACTATATATTCTATGATATTCATATAGTTCAATTTTCTTAATTAAACAAATTTAAATTACTGAAATGAATTCACCCAATAATATTTTATCTAATGAGACATTATTGTTATTTTTCTGTTCTAAATAAAGAACAAAATATGGACTATAAATTTAAAAACGTAGACTCACCGAGTACTGCAGGTATATATTAATTAGGGAGGTTTAGGCCTTTTCAGTACATAAAAACAATACAATTTTTTAAAAAAATTATATTTATTTCTAAAAGGTTAACAAACCAATGCTGGTTTCGATAGCATTTCAGCTTATCTTCTTCAGTGAGTGGTATGTATGCTAATGACAAAAGTGCAGGCGTTTATACAAAGGTTTGGTTCCTGGAGAGGGATTTTTAGAAAGATAACCCATGAAAAGGTATATATACTGTAATTAAAATTTTTTTTTTTAATGTCTGTTAATATCAAAAAATTTTAAAATTGAATATAAACCTTTCCAGGTACAAAACCGCTCACTGAAGAAGATAAGCTGAAATGCTATCGAAACCAGCCCTGGTTTTTTTTTTTTTTTTTAAACATTCACACTTTTTCTCATTCACACTCACACTCACACACACATTCACTCTGTCTTTTCGGCAGCTCAGGCCATATAAGACATTTACGATAACCGTTATTTATGAATTTATATATATTAGGGTCCAGGCATTTTTATTTAAGCCATTCCCTGGTTTGTTAACCTTTTAGAAATAAATATAATTTTTTTTAAAAAATTGTATTGTTTTTATGTACTGAAAAGGCCTAAACCTCCCTAATTAATATAAATTTAAAGGTATATGATTCTTAATACCAACTTACTATTGAATTTGTCGATCAATTGAGTTGACTACTATGCGAGGATCATTTGGGAACAATGCATTAGAGAATATTGGAAGTCGATTTAATTTTTATCTCAATAAAAAGTTACTTTGCGATCATGCTAATGAAATAAACTTCAACTTGCGGTGGGGTGAACAAAAAAAAGGTTACTTTGACTGCCAACTCTTTTAGTTCAAATGTTTTGTTCCTTAATGTGTTTTTGTTTGTTTGTATTACAATTCAGGAAGCCACTTAGGGGCGTAGATATCTTAAAAAAAATGAAATGATGATGATATTTATAAATCAATAGCGGTGGGTGGTAAAAAAAAAAAAGCGAGAGAGAGAGAGAGGATAAAATTTGATATGGAGAGCTGACAGCTAAATATTCCAAACATCTTTAAGAGAACAATTTTTTAAAAGTGGGCATGTCAAAGGAAATAAAAAAAAAAGTCAAAATATTTAGCGTTGCTAATGATTGTAGACAATGAATGGAGGGAGGTATTTTCGTCTTCGGGGGGTTTTTAAGAAGAAGCTCTAAGGTGCCAACAAATGGGGGTCGGGTCATTTGCCGCTTCTCTGGTGGCCTCCGAAAAATGCTCAAAATATCTTCTTACCATTCATCCATCCATCCATCCATCCACACAAAAACTTCCAATTGTCTTTTCACATCTTCATTATCGCATCTCTACCCTCTTTTTTCTCCCCATTTAAACTGAAAATAAAAATAGCAAAACAAAAAAATATTTAACCAACTTTGTTTGTAATATATAATTCAATTCATTGTAAAAAATTTTAAAATTTTGATTATTTTAGAATATAAGACAATAGTTATGTATAAAAGTTACTTTTTTTTCAATAGTTTTTGAGATATTTGACTTTAAAATGGCGATTTTTTTCAAATTTTTCGATTAAGGCGGAACGGGAAGTGTTACGCATGTTTTTCCCGATAAGATGGCGTAGTGTGTCATAAAAAGTATGCCCAAAATATCAAGTAATTCAAAAATTTGCCAAGAGATGTCAGAATGGTAGCTAATAATATTTAATGCATTTGGTTGATTTTCATTGATCTTTTAACAATAAATACTTTATAAATGTTATTATATATTATGTATCTTTTATAAAAGCATAAAAATATATAAATATAGGCCAGATATAGGCTAATACTATATCGTCTGTTAGACTAGCCTGCCATCTATTGCAAGAATGCTGAACTAATTTGACAGTTGATTTTTAAATAAATCATCTAAGCTTATTTTAAAAATTTCTTAATTAATATGTGATTAATAATAACAATAAATTCATTTTTAAATTTAAAAAAAAATTAAAGATTATTGGGACAGATTGTTTTTTTGTATTTGCTTGATAACAAAAAAATTAATTACGATAATTTTTTAATAAGTCATTAAAAAAATTATAGCTCGATAATCTCTTATGAATTTAATTCATTTACAAAAAAACCGCATTGAAAAATTCCTTATAATAGTCGTTTTTTTTTTTTAAAGTACTTTTAGACGTCGCTCCTGAACCCCCTTAAAAAAAAATAATAAAACCAAAACAGCAAACGAATTTTTTTAGAAACTAAAATGAAAATTATATATGCAAAAAAAAAAATATTATTATTCCAGGAAGCAGAAAATTATTAACATGCAGATAAAAATTTGTTTAACATTATTATCTAACGAGATGTTCTTTCTTTGCCTACACAGTATATCTGATGTCCATTTCAAATAAATATCGACGACGACAACACCCAATACAATAAATCATAAATTTATGAATATAATAATTTAAATAATAAAAAAAAACACAGTAGAGGTATAAGAAATTAATCTTATTTACTTTTCGGTGTGCTGTAGAGAAGAAGAAGAAGAAAAAGAAGAGTGTGAGGACGTGACTTGACACTTAACACCTCACACAAAAATATATCGAAGCAATTAGCTTAATTAGATGTTATATTTATTGGAAATGACTAGCTACGTGTCAAGATAGGAAAAGATTTTTTTTAATAAATAAAATAAAATTTCTTATATATTTTTTTTTTTTTGATGGAGTGATGCATACAAATTTTAAAAGTTATTACCATTGATTAAAAAAAGATGAGGGGTCAGAATTTTTAATAGTGACCTTCAAAGGAACAGGCATGTAAAACAATAGAAGAACTTAGACATAGCTACAATCTGTCTTTTTTTTTTTTGCTTAAAACAGGTTTTAATATTATAGTAGGAATATTCTTTTTTTTTTTTGCATAATATGATCACCATGGCAAAAATAAATTTTTATTTGAATATTTAAGAACAATTTTGAACATGAATGAATTTTATTTTGTTTTTAATTCACTATTTACAGAAATTACTATGAGAGCCAGTCGAATTGAAAAAAAAAATTTAAATTTTAAATTGCCCACGGGGGCTTGGAGTAGTAGGTAGCGATATACCGAACATCATGGGTAAAACATACGAGTATCGTAAAAAGTCTTAAATGGCCTAAGTTGCCGAAAAGACTGTGTGAATGAGAAAAAAGTGTGAATGTTTAAAAAAAAAAAAAAGATTATTGGGACATCGAGCTATAATTTTTTTAATGACTTATTAAAAAATTATCGTAATTAATTTTTTTGTTATCAAGCAAATACAAAAAAACAATCTGTCCCAATAATCTTTAATTTTTTTTTAAATTGAAAAATGAATTTATTGTTATTATTAATCACATATTAATTAAGAAATTTTTAAAATAAGCTTAGATGATTTATTTAAAAATCAACTGTCAAATTAGTTCAGCATTCTTGCAATAGATGGCAGGCTAGTCTAACAGCTGATCTCCTAATAGCCTATATCTGGCCTATATTTATATATTTTTATGCTTTTATAAAAGATATATACATAAAATATAATAACATTTATAAAGTATTTATAAAATTAAATTTTTTAATTTTATCATTATATACATTATACATCTTCCTGGTGGTGTCTTAAATTTTTTGTTAAAAGATCAATGAAAATCAACCAAATGCATTAAATATTATTAGCTACCATTCTGACATCTCTTGGCAAATTTTTGAATTACTTGATTTTTGGGCATACTTTTTATGGCACACAACGCCATCTTATCGGGAAAAACATGCGTAACACCTTCGCTCCCGTTGCCCCTTAATCATATTTGAAAATGAATATGTTCCCTTTTCGGCTCAAATTATCTTGATGAAAATATCTTCATCTTTCAAATGTTTTTCTCTTCATCACTCAATAATAATTGAGATCTCACTAGATGATTAATTCAACTTTTGAATGGAGGTTTACTTGTTACTTTCCAGTAAGTGCAAAGTAAATACAAATATTTTTTTTTTTTTTACAATGAAATTTATTTTTTTGCGACATCCCATTCACACACACATACACACAGTCTTTTCGGCATCTTACACTATTAAACGAGCAATGTACGTTTATTAACAAACCAGGGCCGACGTTTCGGTCACGTATAGGACCATCTTCAGGGCCAGGTTAATGTCTGAAAATACATATAATCCTCGCCAAGTTATATTGGGCATTCACAATTATACGTAGCTTAATCATGATAATGCCTCAAATTTGATTAATATCATACCATGGATAGAGAGTGAATGATTTATCATTTTTTCTTCCTATTTGATTATCAACACTCAGCTATATACCTCCTTCAAATGCACGTTTATTTGTTTGTTTATATTAGGGTCCGACCGAAACAAGATTTTCAGCCGAAACCGAAACCGAAACCGAATATTCGGCCTCAACCTTAGTTTCGGCCGAAACCGTAACCGAAACCGAAACTTGTATTTTCTATAAAAAATTTTTTTCATTTTATCTTTTTTTTTTTTTTTTGAATTTTTTTTCCCTTCGGTGAAAATCATTTTACCTTTTTTAGGGAGACTAAATTTTTTTCTCCCTCAAGTGCAAATTATTTGAGCTTTTTTTTTTTTTTTTTTTTTTTTTGCATGCGAGTCTCATCCCATTTTTTCAGACTCTGGTTTCGGCCGGCCGAAAGGTTCGGCCACTTTTTGGCCGAAACCGAAACTACGGCCGAAACCATGATTTTTGGCCGAAACTGGCCGAAACCGTAACCGAAACCGAATATTCGGTCGGTTCCTAGTTTATATGTAAGCATATCAGTTCTCGAAAACGGCTCTAACGATTTTTTTTTTTTTTTCAAATTTTAAATACAGTAGAGTCCCGGTAATCCGAACCTCGCTAATCCGAACTCTTATTGCGTACGATTTTTTTTTTTTTTTTTAAGAGGAATATAAATGAAAATTAGACATTAAAGGAATTTTATTTTATTAAAAAATACGAATTATAAAAAATAGAGAAATAGTATAAGCATTTACAACTAACATGAACGGTTTACAACGTTATAAATACGACTTGATTATCAAAATTAACTAATTCAAGCTTACAATTCCGGTTAATCCGAACTTGCCGATAATCCGAACGACCCTCGGTCCCAATTAATTCGGATTAACGGGACTCTACTGTATATACTATTTGCGGTCCAAATACGCAATTGTGCTAGGTCTCGTGTTTGGAAAAATTCGGGTACTAGTATTTTGCTGATGTACTTTTTAAGTTTTTTCCAATTTTCGAGCTCCAGCTCGGTCAACTCAGAATTTTCAATTAGGCTTACAAGAGAGAAATCATTTTTTTATTGATAAAATAAAATCTTTTTATTTATATATTTAATAATAACTTTACTATTTTTATTTATTTATTCATTAAAAATGTATTACGTTTTTATTTTATTAAAAAAAAATTATCTTTCTCTTTTATTTATATATTTAATAATAACTTTACTATTTTTATTTATTTATTCATTTAAAATATTAAAAATGTATTACGTTTTTTTATTTTATTAAAAAAAAAAATTATTTTTCTCTTTTATATTATTTTCATTATTGAAATTAAAAATAGATTCAACAATCAAACCGGTTTCTTTCAAATACACATACACTTGCGCTTCGGGAGAGTTCGGCTTTGTTCGGTTGTGAGACGAAGACGACGACGACTGCGGTGCTGGCGGCGGCAGCGCTGTCGTCGCCGCCTCAGTAAGCCTGAAGCTTGTGATCACGTTACATCTATTAATTCTCTCATCAAATAATACTTCCCTTCCTCAACAATCCACGATACCGACACATCACCTGAGTGTTCCATGCCTGCTCCTTTCTTTTCATCCTCGATATCACCAGGTAAACCCACATTTTGATTAATTAAATAGAAATAACAAAGAGGGATTGTTGGTTGATCCAAGTGGCGTTTCCCTCGCTTGGCTTGGGACAGGCCGCGACAAAAAGAAGTGAACTCATCTTTAATATTTTTTTTTTTAATCTAATTTGTATGTTAAATTATTTTTATGAAATATAGAATAAATATAGAATCAATCCTTCTTTCTATTGATTCTTTTTTTTTTCTTAATTTATAAAATATAAAATTAATATAAAAAGGAAAGAATTTATATTTTATACTGCGTCTCTTGATTTTTCTGTTAAATGTATTAAGAAATAACTCGATACTAATTGGTATCGATACTTTCCTTTCGATACCACATCCCTACTCGTCTTTAAAAAACTACTACTAGTACTTTACCAATGTACTTTTTTAGTTTTTTTCAATTTTCTAAAAAAAAAAAAAAAAAAACGAGCTCCAGCTCGGTCAACATGGAACTAAGACTTTATACAATAACCGTTATTTGTAAATATATCTATTGGGGGGTCCAGGCAGTAGCGTAGCCAGTATTTCTGCTTTGGGGGGGGGGGGGGGGCAAAAAGTTTTATGAACCCCCCCCCCCCTTCTCCCAAGAAACTTAAAGTTGAGAAATTTTTTTTTAGATAATATAATAATAATAATTATAAATAAAAAACAAATAAAAAAACATTTTTTTTTCTTGAATTAAAAATTATTTTAATACAAAATTCATAAATATTAGAGATTTTTTTCAATTATTTATAAGTTTTTTGTTAGATTTTAGAATTTATGAGGGTTAATAAAATAATTATTTAAAAAAAAAAATCATTAGGGAAAACAATAGGTATTTTTTTGTTTTGGAGAAGGCTTTGGGGGGGGCCCGCCCCTCCCCCCCTGAATACGCCACTGGGTCCAGGCATTCTTATTTAAGACATTTGGTATCCAAATGGCTTAAATAAAATAATCTCGCTGCCTGGGATCCAAACCCCCGATCCTTGGAATACAAGACAAGCTCGCTACCAACTACACCAAGCCCGAGGGCATTTTTTCGACAGTACTAGAGAACGGCTGCAGAAGAAGCAGTCGAAACGTTGTACAGTATATTTATATATTTTTAATAAATAACTAATACAAAAATGTGGTCTATAATTAAAAAATCTCCTAATAATAAACCACAAAAGCTTTAATAATATACTGTATATAGGCTACTGCAGTGTTTCTCAAAGTGTGGGTCGTGAACTAACACCGTGTCGTAGAAACATTTTGCCGGGTTACGAAATAAAAGAAAAACAAAATTTTTTTACCTATTATTTTTTGAGAGATATGTCTTTGTGGCTGGAAGTATTTATTATTAAGGATACCAAAAAAAATTCCATGACATAGGCAGCCAAAATTATTTCTTTTATTATTGCCGTTCCAGGCTGACGTTTGGTCTAGGCCATCTTCAGAGCCGAAGCCGGAGGCGAGAATAAATTCTTTCTTAAATTTTATATACATTTGAGACTTGGCCGTGTTGACTGATGAGCATCTGACAACTGATATGCAAATTTTGTATTTTCTATATAATTTTGTATATCTATATAAATAAAAATGTTTATATATAACAACTCTATCTGCATCTCAATGGTGTGCATCTTGAGATTGCCAATAATGTAAGATCTGATGTTTTTTATAATTTAAAAAATATTTTATGTTGTTGTATTACAATTATTATTTATGCTCATTTCAGCTCTAAAGAACTGATGATGGTTTTATCTAATTAAACCCGAAACGTTTTCTTGATTGGAGATTTTTATTCGATAGAGGCTCCTTTTTTGGCTGACATCCTCTCTTCCTTCATCATTCTAATAAATTCTTTCGTTGCCCTATGAGTTCATGCGAATGTGTGTCGCTGAAATTGTAATTTTAATTTATTCTCGCCTCCGGCTCTGAAGATGGCCTAGACCAATGGCCGAAACGTCAGCCTGGAACGGCAATAATAAAAGAAATAATTTTGGCTGCCTATGTCTTGGAATTTTTTTGACTCCTTAATAATATTATTTTTTTTTTTTTACATACAGGCAAAGTGTATATTTGTACTATTTCATATAAATAGCTTAAAACAATAGATTTTTATTCAAAAATAAAATTTGTTTTGTAAATATCTAATTTTTTTTTTTTTTTACATAAGGTGGGTGGGACTCGAAAAATTTTAAAAACTTGTACGCGGTCAAAAAAGTTTAGGAAACGCTGGGCTACTGTATAAATGGACCCTGTTATGCAATGGTGTGTCAAAGACCAAACATCGAGTTTTGAGAAAATCAACATTAAATTTTTTTTTGTTTTCATTGGATTATATATAATTTTTGTTATCAATTGTGCAAGTAACATTAAATATAAATTATTTTAGGACATATTTCATTAAAAAAATAGTATTAATTATAGCATTTGAAACAATATTCAGTTCTTAACTCAATTTTTAATTTTTTTGGTCTTTGACACACCATTGCATAACAGGCTCCAAATAAAACATATCTTTCTCGCCCTCAAGAATAATTGAGACATCAATTTTTACTTTCTCTTACCCTATATATGAAATATATAGAGAGAGAATGTATTACGATCATGTAAAAAATTCGATGTCGAGATTTTTTTTTTATTAGCGTTCGACGTTTCGAAACCAAAGCAGCAAACACACAAAATACATTTGACTATCCCGATAAATTTGAATTTAAAATTGCTTTCATCCTAACTGCAATATAAACGGTAACTTTATTAAATGTCTGCTGCTCTAATTAAAGGCCAGATCAGTTTTATTTCAAGTTGAAATGAGTGCGCGATTTGATCGACTCCTTGAACCCTTTCAAGAGAGAGAGAGAGAGAGGGCGCCTTCATCTCCCTCCAACTCCTCTCTCGGCTATCTTGGACTTGTTGCTTTACCGCGAGGAGGGGGGGGAATGAATGGATGAATGAATGAATGAATGGACGACGACGACGAGAGAGCGAATGTTCGGTTCGTTTTATGAATGGAAATTCTAGAGACGGCAGCCAAACCAACCGGCTGGCTGGTTAGCCATAACCTTAGAGAAATAAAAAAAAAAAAAAAAATTCAAGTTTAGATGATGTCATTCTGATTAGACAAGACATTCTCTTTTTGCTTAAACATCTATTCGTTTTGTTATACAATCTCTTTTATATCAATTCCTTTTTCTAAATGATTCGCTCATCCATTAAATGTTCGAAAATATCTATTTTTTTATTGAATGAATGGAGAGAAAAAAAAATCTGCTTGCATATTTTAACGAGGACATGTTCAGTTGTCTCGCTAATCCGGCCTAAACGGCACCGGATTATCCGAATTATTTAATATTTCTCTTGAAAAAATCTATAATAACACTTTGGTTTTTTTACCCCTTTTTTTTGCTGCTTTTCAACACTCCGGATTAGCCGGAATATCCAAGTCCGGATTAGCAAGACTCTAATGTATCTTGGAATATATTACTGAAATTTTGACTTGAAATCTTAACATAGTGGAGTAAAAAATAAAAAATAAATTTTTATTATTTGATGACACGTTTCAGCCCTGAGAAAGGTCGTATATCTGACCGAAACGTCCGCTTGAAGTGACTAATACACGAAATAGACTGCAATCGCTCTTTTCTTTATTGCTTCTACTCAGCTATCCAGCTCACTCTATATCTGAAATTTTTGGAGGATTTCGAAATATCAAAACTTTTCTAATTTATCACTGAGTTGTGCTCAATAATAAAAAAAAATATACAAAATGGCCAAAAATCTCATTAGCTGTTTTTTTTTTTTTTTTTTAATGAATCAAGTTTTTCGACAAAAAAATTAGTTTTGGAAAATTCCAGAAATTCGTTTTGTGAAATTTTTTGAGTTCAAAAGACAAATTGATTTCCCATTTGGGTTTAAAGTCTCTATATATCTCTATATAAATATAATTGTAGATTGTCCGTCTGTCAGTCACGCTCTGTTTTGGTAAATCACCCTGTAGGAATTTCAAAATCTCAGATTTAGTCTACTTGAAATTTTTGAGGAATTTCTCTTAAGTAACGAAATTTCTGAAATTTTTCAAAATTACGAACCCGAAAATCAATTGTTTGTCAAAAAACTTGTCTCTTATTGAAAAAAATCTGGTGTGACTGGCGCACAGCACACAACTTTCTCTTACCTTCGGTAATCGAAAGTTGTGTATTGTGCTTGTCACACCAGATTTTTTGTGTCGACATGTATTTAGTTCCCGGCAGTAGGGATTATTTGAATTCAGATGTAAAATTTATAAGTATGGGAAAATATTTATATTTTGTTACCATGGCAACTATTTCTTCTAATTTTTATTTTTTTCTTATTTTAACGGTTAATTACTCATTAACTTATTGTTATTTGTGAAACAAAACCTGTCCGGGATTCTCACAAACATACACAGAAAATTTTATCATAATTGGTTCAGTCGTTTAGGAGGAGTTTAGTCACATACACACGTACAGAAGAATTATATATATAAAGATATACATAGGTAAGAGAAAGTAAAAAAAAACTATTTTAGAAAACTATTTATATAGGACGATATGACGAGTTCAGAAAAAATACTCGGATCCCTATATGGACGATGTTATGCATGAAGGAACCAAGCGACATTAACCTAAATCTGAAGGGTATTGCACAATTGTAAACAAACCAATGACAATGACTTTTTTTTTTTCAAAAAAGTGAACAAAGTAATAATGTTATGATTTAAATCAGGGGTCTCCAAACTTTCCAGCCTTAGGGCCATACTGATTACTCCAGTAAGTTCCGAGGGCCAAAACCATATTATCATTGTTGCCGGTGGTTAAAAGTGAAATAGTCCACTGATGAAAAAAAAGTCCGAAAAAGTACGCAACGTTTAATTATTATTAGGTTCCGACCGAAACAAGATTTTCAGCCGAAACCGAAACCGAAACCGAATATTCGGCCTCAACCTTAGTTTCGGCAGAAACCGTAACCGAAACCGAAACTTGTATTTCCTATAAAATTTTTTTTTTTTTCATTTTACCTTTTTTTTTTTTGAATTTTTTTTCCCTCCCGTGAAAATCATTTTACCTTTTTTTTAGGGAGACTAAAATTTTTTTCTCCCCTCAAGTGCAAATTATTTGACCTTTTTTTTTTTTTTGCATGCGAGTCCAGTGGCGTAGCGAGAGGGGGGGCAAGGGGGATCATCATGCCCCGGGCGCTACTCACAAAGGGGCGCCAAACAAATTCGCAAAACAAAAAATAATTTTAATGTCCGGGAAAAAAATTAAAAAAATTTTCCGCGTGACGGAAAAATTTGGTTCCGCAAAAAAAAATAAAATTTTTCCGCAGGAAGGGGGAAAAATTCCGCAAAACTTAGCCCACTTAAGTAAAATGATTTTAACAGCAGGGCAAAAAATTTTCCGCAGGCAAGAAAATTTTTGAGTTCTATATACGCCCCTGTATAATGATATGGTTTTCGAATGCGGGGGTGTGTTGTGCCCCGGGCGCGAGTTAAGCTCACTACGCCACTGTGCGAGTCTCATCCCATTTTTTCAGACTCTGGTTTCGGCCGGCCGAAAGGTTCGGCCACTTTTTGGCCGAAACCGAAACTACGGCCGAAACCTTGATTTTTGGCCGAAACTGGCCGAAACCGTAACCGAAACCGAATATTCGGTCGGTTCCTAATTATTATATACTGAAGTTAAATTTTCTGCATATTATACATGTCTTTACTAATTACAATTCTGTGTTTCTTTATCCAACTTATCACAAAAACAATAACAATAAGCCTACAACAATGTTATGAGTAGTTAGCCCATGACCATATCAATGTAGATGTCATATTAATAATTATTCAACATAAAATTAGAATACTTCAGTAAACTAAATTTAATTTGCTATAAAAAATATGTTCTCTAAAAGAAGTTTTCAAGTTTGCTAGCTCTCCGCGGGCCGGACAAAATCTGCCCGCGGGCCGGATGTGGCCCTCGGGCCGTAGTTTGGAGACCCCTGATTTAAATAAAGAGGTAGATCTTCGTGGCGGTCTTATCTCAATTTTGATCATAATGGCGCTTGGTTCCTTTGTGCATAACATCGTCCATATATATGTTATCTATCAATTTAAATAAATAGAGAGGGGGTCTTAATGGCCATAGATGTCTAAAAAGACCTTAAATAAAAATAATTTTTTTTTACTCTGTTGCTTTTCTCCTCAAATTAAATACTCAGCTAAACCTTGACTATATCTTTTTGAGAATTCAAATAACGGAGCGATTTGACTGAGATTTTTTTTTTTTAAATGATTTTGCTGTCACACTAACTCTTGTAGCATTGGAACATCAATCTTATTAAAATACCCCTTAAATCAGCTATATAATTATCCGCCCAGGCATTTACTTCAAACAAAGACATAATTAATAATTTATAACAAATATGAACATGGAACGATATCTTTGAACACAATTTTATTTTGTATTAATTTTAATAATTAGAAAAAATCTGGTGTGACTGGCGCACAGCACACAACTTTCTCTTACCTTCGGTAATCGAAAGTTGTGCACTGTGCTTGTCACACCAGATTTTTTGTGTCGACATGTAATTAGTTCCCGGCAGTAGGGAATATTTGAATTCAGATGTAAAATTTATAAGTATGGGAAAATATTTATATTTTGTTACCATGGCAACCATTTCTCCTATCTTTTCTATGGGGTACAAGAGTAAAGTGTGCTTCAAACAATTTTGAGGGCAAAACGAGAATATACATTTGAAAGAGCATCTAAAAAATAATTGATTTTTCAATTTTAAACAAAATCTTGAGAGCGAATTTTGAGAAAATCGAAAAAAACTGAAAAAGTACATCAGTAAAGTACTAGTACTCTTTGGCCGATTTTGATTAAAAGCTTATTTTTCCGGTCACGGGGGTGTTTAACTTAAATATAAAATTTCAGCCTCATAGCTCAATTCCTTCATGCTTAAAATTGAACACACACACACAGACACACAGACAGACACACCCACAGACAGACCATGTCGCGAAAACCACTTTTTTGGATTCAGGGGACCTCAAAACGTGAAGATCCATCAAAATCTCGACATCGAATTTTTGACATGAATCTAATACTTTCTCTCTATATATATATATTACATATATACATAGGTAAGAGAAAGTAAAAAGACTCCGCCTGGAGAGAACGCAACCAGGTGAACATACGTTAACACTTGGCGGTCTAAAAAAAAAAGAAAGAAATTTTCCTTATTTAAAATTGTGAAATAAGATTCATTCATTCATTCGATACTTGGCCTTGGATATTTCTCTCTAAATAGATAAAACCTTATCAAGATCCAAAAGAAGAAATATAATATTTGCAATAATAAATTTGTAAACAGATAACATATACAAGATAGAGTGCAAATGTTAAATTATGAATGAAAGAGGCAGTAAATGTGTTTGTATTTTTTTTTTTTTTTTTTTTTTCTCTTTCTTTACAAATAAAAGATAGTATTATTATTTAAGTTAATCTATTTACTGTTATATAATAACAAGAAATGACCTCTGACTCAATAAAAACCTTTTTAACTTTCTCTATGTATGTATAAAGAAAGTAGGCCTCATTCATGTGAAAAAATTTGGTGGCAATATTTTGATGGAAATACACGTTTTGACACCCCCTTGAGTCCAAAAAAGTGGTTCAAAATATCTCTAGAACGAAAAGAGCTAGGTGTTTGAAATTTTATATTTAACTTAGGAATCCACTTGGTACGTGACACGAAACTTTTTAACAAAATCGTCTAAGGAGTACTAGTACTTTACTGATGTACTTTTTCAGTTTTTTTCGATTTTCTCAAAATTCGCTCTCAAGATTTTGTTTAAAATTCAAAAATCAACTATTCTTTAGATGCTCTTTAAAAAGTATATTAGTGAAATTTTTCGTTGAAATCGTTTGAAGTACACTTTACTGATGTACTTTTTCAGTTTTTTGCGATTTTCTCAAAATTCGCTGCAACGATTTTATTTAAAATTCAAAAATCAACTATTCTTTAGATGCTCTTTAAAAACTATATCAGTGAAATTTTTCGTGGAAATCGTTTAAAGTACACTACTGATGTGGAAGCATTCGTAACTCAGGGCCATCTATGAATCATCGCGTGTTCAAGTTTGGAACTAAAATGCTAAGAGCAACTAAATATATCTCGACACAAAAAATCTGGTGTGAACAGCACGGTGCACAACTTTCTCTTACCGAAGATAAAAGAAAGTTATGTGCTGTGCGCCAGTCACACCAGATTTTTTTTCTGTTTATATTTAAATTTTAAAATACCGCCGGGAACTAGATATATGTCGACACAACACAGTACAAAACTTTCAATTACCGAATGCAAGAAAAAGTTGTGTGCTATGCGACAATCACACCATCATATTTTTTTTGTTTAAGTTTTACAATTTTTTTATTATGTAATTGTACATATTAATAAATAATCTAGGCATAATTAAAATAAAATGAAATATGCGTGTGTTCGTATAAGAAAGGAATGCTTTGTGTAGGCAGCCAATCGTACAAGGTTTCGATAATAGGCTGCTGCAGTATTGACTAATGTTTTGATAGATAGAGTTTTTTTATTTTATCTATGAGTGTCGGTGGATTGGATTTCATCAGGTGCTGGTCCATCCCAGCCACCTGGCCCACACCTCCCGGCAATTAAGGCATTTGGGCAAACTCCTCTGGGTCTCTTCCTACCCTCAGAGGAGAAAGACAATGGCAAAGTTTATTTACTCCAAGCTGGACCCGAACCCGATTTGTGTTCAAACTGTTTGTCACTTGCCCCTCCGGTATTTTTATATAGTAAAAAAAATTTATTTGTATTTTTTCTTTCTTTTTTCTATAATATTTATTTATTTTTTCTCAATATCTATGTCTATACTATTATTTAAAAGATAAAGTCTGTCTGTCTGTTTGTAACGCATAGTCTCCAAAACTACTGGACGGATTTTCATTTTGTAAGTTTTTTTTTAAGCTAGATAATTTTCCAGAGGCTATTTTGGTCTATCATTAATTCAGATTAGAAGATTGTCTTTTTTATCTTATAAAAAATTATAATATTCTCTCAATTGAAAAATAATAACCCCCCCCCCCCCCCCGTTCAATATTTTTTTTTTTTTTTTTTCACTTTATTTTAATAAAATTAAAATAACATTTTCCCAAATTTTTTTTTTTTTTTTTTCATTTATTTTTCGGCCTTTGACCTTGGTCATTCCGGCCCCTCTTTTTACAATATATCTTACAAAAAAAACATGCAACTAAACATTTATAAAAGTGAATAGTTATAAGAAAAAAAAAAAAAAAAACATTAATATAAAAAGAAAATATTACAATTAAATAAATATGAAGAACACTTGGCAAAAAAAAACATGAATAATAAAAAACACCATACAAACTATTCCCAAATTTTAAATTATTGGAAAAAAAAATTATTTTTTACATTTCGGCACTTATTTCGCTCGCTCTTCGTAAAAATTTTAAACCACGTGAGATTTCAAATTATATTTAAACTAGCCTTCGATGGGCTTCGCCCCCTGGACCTCCCTTTCCCCGCCAGCTGGGTCGGGCCCGCCTGCGGCGGACCACCGCCTTTTCTTTTTTTTTAAATATAAAAACATTCACACTTTTTTCTCATCTCACACAGTCTTTTCGGCAACTTAGGCCATTTAAGACTTTAAACGATACTCGTATTTGTATAATATATATTTATTTGGGGTTCAGGCATTCTTATTTAAGCCACTTGGTATCCAAATGGCTTAAATAAAATCATCGGACTGCCTGGGGTCCGAACCCGCGACGTTTGGTATATGAGGTTAGCACGCTAACCTCTACGCCAAGCCCCGAGGGCGGCCCCCCCCCCCCCCCCCCCCCCCCCTCCCCCCCCCGCCCCCCCTGGCCCCTCCCCCCCGGCACCCCCTTTTCTTAATTATGAAAAATAAAATTATCATTACTATATTCCAATCCAGTGCTTGCTTGAAGATTTGTTTACATTCATAAAATACACAAATGCAATGAATACATAAATATTTCTCTATACATTTCCTATGGGAGAAATCGTAACTTTAGGAATTAATAACTCAAAAAGTTATGGGAATTTCGGGATGAAAATAATTTTCCTGTAATCCCTAGAAGGTCCTCTTTAAGCATAAAAAAATTTCGTTTCAAAACTCCAACGGGAAGTTGCCCAAATAGAGCGTGGCAGACAGACAGACAGACGGACATTAGCGAATTATACAAATAAGAAGATAAAGCTATAGATGAAACCGTAGCTTTATTTGTTCATTTTCCAACTGACTAGGCTCCAATGCATTGAATATTTATTTTTTTCTCCTGAAGATGTCAGAGTAGCCCGAAATCGTCAAAAACAATTTTTTCTTTTAATTTAAAATCTTCAGAGGCCATTGGTAGCCAACAAGTCAATTGAAATAACAATGTTTGTCGCATGCAACGGAATTAAACAAGAGACAAAAACGTGACCACTGTGCTACTATTTATTTTATTATTTACAAACTGCTCTCTCTTACTCCTTTACAATCATCACCACCTCTTTTGTATACGGAGTTATTATAAAAACGTAATTTAAGTGATTGAATAGCCACTGATCAATAAATGATCAAAAATTCAAGTAATTTCTAATACAGTAGTCGCTCGCTCGCCTTTGTCTAAATATTCATTCAATTAAGGGTTAAATAGAAAGGTAAATTGATAAGTAATTTATAGGCGTGTGAGAGGGAAGTTTTCGACTTCGGGGCGTGGTCCCCTTCTTCTTATTGCCACCTGTCACCACTAACTGCGATTTATGTTCATACTACCCTTTTCTTTTTTTTTTTTATTATATAATTGTGTTACTATTCAAATTAAATGTCTTTGTAATTTTATATTTAATATTTGATAATAAAGGAGGGAGAGTAACTACTGATAACTGGCTGCTTAGATTGTGAATGAAATCACTCAATAAACTCGACGTTAGGATGTTTGCTTTTAAAGAAGAAGAAATGCATGTGGTATTTTTTTTTTTTTTTTTTAGTCAACTGTATGCAAAACAAGAAATGATTGAACTATAAAGAAATTTTAAATGCACGCTCTCTAATCACATTTATTTATTTATTTATTTATTTATTTATTCATGTTAAAATGTACATAGAGCCTGATGGCTCCTCATAGAGTACAAGTTTATTAGGAAAATAAATAATAAGCCAAGCGACGGCCAGACAACGACCATTGACACGAAAAGCATCACACCCACCTGATTTATTCTTAAACTCGGAAAATAGAAAAAAATAAGGCCATTGCAGGAGTTGAACTCACGTTGGGAGGAACAAAAAATCCAATTTATAATAATTAAATAAAGTAAAAAATAAATAACGTATTTATTTATTTAAAAATTAACGGCTAAATAGTTGAGCACTCTTGCAAAAGATGGCATGCTAGTCTAACAGCCGGCATTATCAGATCACTTATAAGCCTATATTTATATATCTTCATACTATTATAAATGATATATAATATATTGATGAACGATGCCGAGAGAATTATAAATGTAAACTCCTCTACCACGCTGACTTTTCGGCAAGGATGTAGAAAGGGAAAAACAAAAACAAAGTTTTTTATTTTTTCTAAATTAGTTTAATTCCTAATATTTCGAAGCCACAAAGGCTCTTCTTCAGAAGAAGCTTAAAGTTACACTCCGCTAACATTACAATAACAGCCAAGGATATTTGCATCTATAAAGCTCACTAGAGTTATCGAATTCAAATGGCTTTCTTTGGCTGTTATTTTAATGTTAGCGGAGTGCTTAGGGCCCCATACACGTTCAGGCCGACCTCAAGGAAAAAAGTCTCAAGGATTTCCTCGAGGATTTCCCCAAGGAAAAATTCGGACATACACGCTAGGGTTTTCCTCGAGGAAACGGACTTGAGGATTATCTCAAGACCAACACACTAGTTCTCTTTTGACAGTTCTTGTAATCATTTGTAGAATTTTTTACTTTCTCTTACCTATGTATATATGTAATATATATATAGAGAGAAAGTATTGGATTCATGTCAAAAATTCGATGTCGAGATTTTGATGGATTTTCACGTTTTGAGGTCCCCTGAATCCAAAAAAGTGGTTTTCGCGACATGGTCTGTCTGTCTGTCTGTCTGTCTGTCTGTGTGTGTTCAATTTTAAGCATGAAGGAATTGAGCTAGGAGGCTGAAATTTTATATTTAAGTTAAACACCCCCGGGACCGACAAAATAAGCTTTTAATCAAAATCGGCCAAAAAGTACTAGTACTTTACTGATGTACTTTTTCAGTTTTTTTCGATTTTCTCAAAATTCGCTCTAACGATTTTGATTAAAATTCAAAAATCAATTATTTTTTAGATGCTCTTTCAAATGTATATTCTCGTTTTGCCCTCAAAATTGTTTGAAGCACACTTTACTCTTGTGCTTCATAGGAAAGATAGGAGAAATAAATGGTTGCCATGCATGGGCGTAACTAGAGAATCTGGCTGGGGGGGGCCATGGGACCAGCCATCCTCGCTGGGGGGGGGGCATGAGACCAGATAACCTCGGTAGGCGAGTCATTCCACGTCAAATTGATACACTTTTTAACCTCACCATCTCAGATTATAGAGAAAAATTAATTAAAACAACCCTTGCGTTAGTTTTTTGTCATAATTGGGAAAAATTACACAGGCTAACAGTGATTTTGGTACCGGGGGTATTTTGAGCTGATCTCCGAGTATATGCGACGTCTTTTTCCAAAAATGTCGTCCGTTTTGCTCGAATAGCTCTAGTTTTAGAGATATAGAGAATATAACGTTTTAATTGAAATTCTGCTCTAAAGTGGCTCTTATTTTGAGTTTTCTAGATTTTTTTTATGGTGTTTTCTCTTAAAAATATACAGGTAGCTAAGATACATAGAAAATCTAGAGTTTCTGCCCAATCAGAAGTGATTTTAGTGGTGCAAAACACGGCTAAAAATTGAAAAAAATTCAATTTTTCCAGCCATCATTCATTCATTCGTGCAAATCGGTTAATTATTAACGAAATTATAAACAAAATAGTTAATCTACAAATCAAAGATAAGAAAATTTTATGATTAAGATGTTGTTTTGCTTAGAAGAATTCTTGGGTGTAGTGATAGCGCTGAAATAACAAGTTTATAATTTCTTTAATAATTAACCGATTTGCACAAAGGAATGATTTCTGGAAAGCTAAAGAGTTACAGAATATCGTACATATATGTTTTTTGCATTCAGAGATGTTAAAAAAATTTTAGGGTTGTCTAAAGTTAAGAAAAACTGGAAAAATTGAATTTTTTTCAACTTTTAGCCTCGTTTTGCACCACTAAATCACTTCTGATTGGGCAGAATCTCTAGATTTTCTATGTATCTTAGCTACCTGTATATCTTTAAGAGAAAACATAAAAAAATCTAGAAAACTCAATATAAGAGCCACTTTAGAGCAGAATTTCAATTAAAACATTATATTCTCTATATCTCTAAAACTAGAGATATTCGAGCAAAACGGACGACATTTTTGGAAAAAGGACGTCGCATATACTCGGAGATCAGCTCAAAATACCCCCGGTACCAAAATCACTGTTAGCCTGTGCAGAGGCCTGTGGGGGTTGGGGGCCTGGGGCGGCACTAGAAGAAAGGGGGCCTTATATTGAATTTTTTTTTTTGGGGGGTGCTCATCTTTAAATATCCTTCTCCTCCATACACAAAAATATTTTTGAAATACCGTATATCCCTGAACCCCAAGGCCCCGGGGCCCATCAAAGAGAAATTTTCATTAAATTTTCTTTTTTTTTAATCAAAATTTTCCCATTTTTACTTGGTTCTGAGGGCCCCGGGGCCTCTCGAAGGGAAATTTTTATTAAATTTTATTTTTTTTTATCTAAATTTTTCCGTTTTTACTTGAGCCCTGAGGGCTCCAGGGCCTCTCAAAGAAAAATTTTGTTTTGTTTTTCTAAATTTTTCCGTTTTTACTTGAGCCCTGAGGGCCCCGGGGCCTCTCAAAGGGAAATATTTAATTTTTTTTTATATATATATGAGGGCCTATGCTGGCTCGGGGCCTTGGGCGGACCTCCCCCCCCCCCCCCTCGGTACGCCACTGAGCCTGTGTAATTTTTCCCAATTATGACAAAAAACTAACGCAATGGTTGTTTTAATTAATTTTTCTATGATACCATCATGATCCCTCGATGAGGCTTATATTATCTTTTAACCTTTAAGCAAGGACCATTTTAGAATTTTTTCAAAATTTTCGAAGTTGTACTTTTGAGAAAAAAATCTGGTGTGGCTGGCGCACAGCACACAACTTTCGATTACCGAAGGTGCTTGTCACACCAGATTTTTTGTGTCGACATATATTTAGTTCCCGACAGTAAGGAACATATGAATTCAGATGTAAAATTTATAAGTATGGGAAAATATTTATATTTTGTTACCATAGCAACCATTTCTCCTATCTTTTCTATGGAGTACAAGAGTAAAGTGGTCTTCAGAAGATTTCAATCACAAAATGAGAATATACATTTTAAAGAACATCTAAAAAATAATTGATTTTTGAATTTAAAAAAAAATCGTTGGAGCAAATTTTGAGAAAATCGAAAAAAACTGAAAAAGTACATCAGTAAAGTACTAGTACTCTTGGGCCGATTTTGATTAAAAGCTTATTTTTCCGGTCCCGGGTGGTGTTTAACTTAAATATAAAATTTCAACCTCGTAGCTCAATTCCTTCATGCTTAAAATTGAACACACACCCACCCACCCACACACCCACCCACCCACACACACACACCCACAGACAGACCATGTCGCGAAAAGCACTTTTTTGGATTCAGGGGACCTCAAAACGTGAAGATCCATCAAAATCTCGACATCGAATTTTTGACATGAATCCAATACTTTCTCTCTATATATAAATTACATATATACATAGGTAAGAGAAAGTAAAATTAATTTAAATTTTTGATTTTGAAATTAAATTTTTTTTTTATTACCTCCTCAGTTGTATTGTATATCATTGGAAAGGGCATCTAAAAAGCTGTAAAATGACACCTCATTCATCTCTCTATCTCATCTCTAAGAGATTTTAGAGCAATTTAAATAGATGTGGTTAGGTCGATTTTTTGCCATTTTTGACAAATTTAACCCGCCATATTTCTTAAACGAGTTGAGATATCGAGTTGAAATTGGGGCTTTTTCTTAGTCTCTATTGACTCTACCTATGACCCAAATTTCATAGAAATCTGAGATGGTGATGTTAAAAAGTGTATCGATTTGACGTGGAGAGAATGACTCGGGCCTGGAAAGCCCCATATTTTCTCAATTTTTCTTGGGGCAAAGATCTTTCTGGGGGGGGGGCCACGAGCCTTCTGGGGGGGCCAGGCCCCCCCCGGGACCCCCTAGTTACGCCCATGTTGCCATGGTAACCGAATTTAAATCTTTTTCTTTTTATTAGATTAAAAATCAATTATTATTTAAACGCCCATTTTTTTTTCGGAGAAAACATATCTCTCTCTCTCACAAAACTATCTTCTCTCTTTCTACGCGTTTTAAACTTTCCACCTAATCTTCGCATTTGACCAATGTTAATTTCCTACAGGGATTTGTATGTTAATTTCGATTCAAAAGGGGGTCCCCTTTGGAACTTTTTACGCATTTAAAATTTTTTTTTCCAATTCTTATGAAATTTTGTATTTATTTACGATTCTATATTGTGTATAAAATGTCCAAATATGAGATTAAAATTTTGAAAAATAACCATAGTTTATTTGAAGCAGTCAACATTTAAAATGCAAGTTTGAAACTAAGGTGCTATCGGAAACTAAATATATCTCGACACAAAAAATCTGGTGTGACCAGCACGGTGCACAACTTTCTCTTACCGAAGGGTAAGAGAAAGTTGTGTGCTGTGCGCCAGTCACACCAGATTTTTTAGTATGTTTTCATATTCAGGTAAAATTATTATAAATAATTAATAATAATAATTATTATAATAATAAAAATTCTTATATTTTAAATTAAAATTTAATAATAGAAACATTCTAATTAAATTAATCTAATTAATATAGATACCTTTTAAGCCAAAACAAAAAAAAATATATTTTATAATTTTAATTATTTAATTTTAATTATTTATAATAATTTTATTTATTTTATTATTTATATTTATTTTAAAGTCTTTTTCGGCATTTAATTCCTATTTATTTCAAATGATTTGTAGTCAATTCAAATGAAATAAATATTTCTCGCTTAAGTCGGGAATAATCTCTTTTCTCTGAGTCATGGATCACGGGCTATTTGAAATATTCCAAATACATATTTTAAAATTACCGCCTGAATTGGCCATACACGCAGCGATAAACTGACAGAAATCCGGCCTCGAGGAAAATATTATTGAAATTCAATCAGGATTTTTTGGCCTCGAGGCCGCCCTTTGGCCTCGAGGCCGCTACCACACACGTTGAGGATTTCCTCGAGGCCAGCCCTATTCCGGCCGGGCCTTGAGGAAAACCGGATGGTGTATGGGGGCCTTAAGAAGATTCCTCTGAAGAAGAGCCTTTGTGCATTCGAAATATTAGGAATTAAACTCATTTAGAAAAATAAAAAAAAACGACAATTTGTGAAGTGGCTGTTGTATATCAACAATAGAAGAGGGAGCGGGCAGCCAGGAAGTAAGCCTCTACGAAATGAAACTCAAGAGTAGTGAAGACAGTTTCGGCTATAATTAAATATCGCCGTCCTCAGTCCATTTTCGAGATTTTGCATTGGCATTTGAGTGCACACTCTCGAAAATGGACTGAGGATGGCGATATTTAATTATAGCCGAAACTGTCTCCACTATTCTTGATTTTCATTTCGTAGAGGCTTACTTCCCGGCTGCCGGAGTTTTGATATATAATATATGGACTGTTTATTTTGATAGTGGTGTAAGTTCATTTTCTATTGTTTTGAGAAAATGAAAGGTTAGCATATCTGATTTATTAAAAAATCTTTTTACAGACCAATTTTCAATTTTACAAAACAAGGGAATTTTTTAAGAAATTTACCACTAGCTAGTTACACATAGAAAATTTTCATTTAATTAAACAATTATGTGATGTCTCAGATTTTTTTAAAAATTGGGCTTACACCACTTTCAAAATAAACGGTTCATATAATAATATTTATAATAATAAAAAAAATCTGGTGTGACTGGCGCACAGCACACAACTTTCTCTTACCTTCGGTAATCGAAAGATGTGTTCTGTGCTTGTCACACCAGATTTTTTGTGTCGACATATATTTAGTTCCCGACAGTACGGAACATTTGAATTTACTTGTTAGATGTAAAATTTATAAGTGTGGGAAAATATTTATATTTTGTTACCATGGCAACCATTTTTCCTATCCTTTCCTATGAAATACAAGAGTAAAGTGGTCTTCAGAAGATTTCAATCGCAAAATGAGAATATACATTTTAAAGAGCATCTAAAAAATAATTGATTTTTGAATTTAAAAAAAAAATCGTTGGAGCAAATTTTGAGAAAATCGAAAAAAACTGAAAAAGTACATCAGTAAAGTACTAGTACCCTTTGGCCGATTTTGATTAAAAGCTTATTTTTCCGGTCCCGGGGGGTGTTTAATTTAAATATAAAATTTCAACCTCGTAGCTCAATTCCTTCATTCTTAAAATTGAACACCCACCCACCCACAGACAGACCATGTCGCGAAAACCACTTTTTTGGATTCAGGGGACCTCAAAACGTGAAGATCCATCAAAATCTGGACATCGAATTTTTGACATGAATCCAATACTTTCTCTCTATATATATATTACATATATACATAGGTAAGAGAAAGTAAAAAGATCAATGAAAATCAAACAAATACATGAGATTAAATATAGCCCTACTATCCTGCCATCTGTTGGCAAATTTTCATAATAGTTGAGCTTTTTGGCTAAATTTTTAAGACCCCTAACGCCATCTTATCGGCAAAAACATGCGAACAGTTTTATCTAACTCGTAAATAGAAAAAATGAGGCCCCATCAGGAGTCGAACCGACTTTCTGATTAAACAAATTGTGAATAAATTGAGTGAAAATTTAATATTTTTTTTGTTTGTTATAGAAATTTTGCGAGGGGCCTGGCGGGATGCCGCGTATCAAACAGGAGCAACCCGACGACGCCTCTCCGAGTGACGAGGTCTATTGCCCGGGGGGGACAAACCACCACGGGGGTGGAACCTCCGGAGGACTTGGTTCCATGCAGAAAGTGCCCTCCATGTCGGATCTATCGGACCCCGAGAGCTCTTTAGGTAAGAGCTTAATTGCCAACATGTTTATACTTGTTCTTTTTTCTTAAAAATCATTTCGGAGAGGGTAGCCAAAAAAAAAAAGTTTCGCTTCCCAATTGAGAACCTTCTTCAGAATAAATTTTTCTTTGAATTTGATGTGCCGTCAACTGCTTTTCTTATTTTTTTTTTAAATCAAATGATAATGTTGTCAGAAGAGGGAAAATTATGAAGGAGAGAATTTCAAATATTTTCGCTTAAATTGGTTTGATAGTTCAACGTCGCCAACATGCAAGTCCTCAACATGAACTTCTTATTGTAGATGGTATTTAGATCACATTATAGAAAATTATCTTCTTTAAAAAAACACTCAAGAGATATTAAAAAAAAAAAATTTTTGTAACTTATTAACGTTTCGGTCCTCTATTCTTCAGATAATAATCATTTATTGACTTATTTAATGTTATATTTTATTCAAAAGATCTCTTATTTTTTTGTATTAAAAATCCAGAACTAAATTTTGCTCTTCAAAGAACAAAAAACTTGTTCCTAGTATTCTTAGAATTTTTTTTTTTTGTCTTCAGGCATATAGCAAATTATAATAATTTATTCTGCGTATAAAAAACGTTATTTTTTTGGGTTAGGTGTTTTTTTTTTTTTTTTTTTGAGAAAATATCGTTTATTGATAACCAAAAGATTACCTTTAATTGATTATTAAGGTAAAAAAAATAATTTCTACGAATTGGCAGGAACTTGAATAATTTCTCTTTTTACAATTTAAAATATTTATTTATTATTATTATTATTATTATTTTTATTTTTTTTTTTTTTAATAAAACATCTCTACAGTATTTCAACAAAATTTTATTAAAAAGTGAGATTAAATTTAAGAAGTTTAAGAAATTGTTGTAGATGTAAAAAAATTAATATAATAACAATTGGTATGGGAAATATTTTCACCCCCTTTTCCTCTCCCCGATACTAACCCCAAAGAGCTCAATTTAGGCTGGTCTTGCATAAGAGCAACAGAAGAAAAATAAATATGCCAAGTGTTAAGCCCGGTCCAGACGCTCCGTTTTGCACAACCTTTTGTCTGCGCAGTTCAACACGTTGCAGTTAAAACGTTGCGTGTGGACAGGAAATTTGCGCAGTTTTGAGCCCGGCGGGAAGACGGTACAGTTGCAGCGATAACTGAGCAAATTAGCTTTGAAATCCATGACCTGTGCGGACAAGTCGGTGCATGTGGACGCTTGCTCCATGTTCCGAATCGTTTTGTTCCTCAGTTTTCCCTAATCACTCCACGATGGCTGACCATCGGCAATGTTCTAGAGAGTTTTTAACTGATTTCATTGCACTTTATGAAAGTTTCCCATGTATTTGGCGTGTTAAATCGAGGGAGTATAGTAACAGGGAGAAAAAGGGGGATGCTTATGAAAAATTAGTAGAAAAATTCAGAGAAATCGATGCAACCACACCAGAGATACTTTACACCACTTCGAACGCCCGGTTCTTCTAAGATGTTCTAATCTTTTTTTTCTAACGAGAGAGCATGCAAAAATTGACCACAGGAGAACCTTCCCCATGACGATATCACACAAGACTGAGCAAAAAATACAAATATGACTGCGCCGTCTGGACACTCAAAATTACAACGTTTTCACTCCGTCTTAAGACGGAATGAAAACGTTGTAATTTTGAGTGTCCAGACGGTGCAGTCATATTTGTATTTTTTGCTCAGTCTTGTGTGATATCGTCATGGGGAAGGTTCTCTGTGGTCAATTTTTGCATGCTCTCTCGTTAGAAAAAAGATTAGAACATCTTAGAAGAACCGGGCGTTCGAAGTGGTCGCGTAAGTGGCTTTTAAAAAAGCGGGACTTTTCCCACATTACATTGTTGCCTCCCTGTTACTATACTCCTTCGATTTAACACGCCAAATACATGGGAAACTTTCATAAAGTGCAATAAAATAGTTAAAAACTCTCTAGAACATTGCCGAAGGTCAGCCATCGTGGAGTGATTAGGGAAAACTGAGGAACAAAACGATTCGGAACATGGAGCAAGCGTCCACATGCACCGACTTGTCCGCACAGGTCATGGATTTCAAAAGCTAATTTGCTCAGTTATCGCTGCAACTGTACCGTCTTCCCGCCGGGCTCAAAACTGCGCAGATTTCCTGTCCACACGCAACGTTTTAACTGCAACGTGTTGAACTCCGCAGACAAAAGGTTGTGCAAAACGTAGCGTCTGGACCGGACTTAAAGCCGCTTTTTTAAATTTTTAAAATATACGATTTTTCCCCGTGGGAACATTTTGAATATTTGGGGGGGGGGGGAAGAGCTAAAATTTTTGTATAATAAAATACTAGCTTACAGGGTCCCGAGATTTCGACTGCCTAAGGGCCTCCATCTTGTTTAATCCGGCAATTATAACTTTGTGTTATCTAAAATCTCGCTCCTTACCTATCTAACCTTCAATTGGTTGGCAAAGTCGAAAAAAAAAACGAGATAATTATATAATAATTGCAATGACAACGGAAAAACAAAAAAAACATTTTAATTACGCTTGATTGCATTTTACGTTATCTTCTCACCCCACTTTATCAGATTGATTAGATATTTGACTTTAAATAGAGATTGAGGAGGGAGGAGAGGAGAGGGGGGGGGAGGGGGGAATTCTCTTTATCACTCTCTCCGCCGCCCTTGGACCATTAGATCGTCTGTGTCTGATGCCCTGACTCTCTCTCTCTCTGGTGGGGGTGGCTAATAGAATAACAAGCAGCATCCTTATTACGGGTCGCAAGACACGCACACGCACACGCCAACACAAACTTAATGTATACAATATGCACAACACACACACACACATATACATAAATAAAGATGGTGTCATGAGAGGCTTACAAGTCGAACGAGCATAAAATTGCATTCCTTTTGTCCTCGTCCTCCTCATCCTCCTCCTCGTCGTCCTTATTATTCAGTCTCTTTAATTGTGCAAAAAAAAAATTACATTTCAACTGAAAACTTCTGATTCATAAAGAAGAGTTTTATACACCTTGTAAAAATTTAATTTTAATCAAATAAATCTGGTGTGACCGAGCGCACAGATCTTTTTATTTTATTTACGTATTTATGAATTTTTCTTTTTTAAAAAAAATTTAAATCACTAAATGTATTTTCAAGTTTACTTGTATCTGAATTCAGAATGAATCAAGGGCGGATACAAGGGGAGGTAAAGGGGTAATTACCCCTCCCCTGAGATTTAAAAAAAAATGTATTTTTAATGTAAAATTTTAAAAATTAATACTTAAAAATTTGATTTATATTTATATTCTGGCAAACAAGTACAGAATGCGCCTTTAAATTACCGAAATTAAGAAAAAAATGTGTGCTGTGTGACCAGTCACTCCAGATTACCCCCCCCCCCCGAGAAACACCTCTAGATCCGCCACTATAATGGATTGAATAAAATTATAATAAAATTTTTATTTTTTTATTTCTCAGGAATTCTAACCATGACGACTAGTTTGCGCAAATTTCTCAGTTTCGGTCACCATTTGTGACCATCATCAGGCCTAAAAATTGAGATACATACATTTTAGGCCTGATGATGGTCACAAATGGTGACCGAAACTGAGAAATTTGCGCAAACCAGTCGTCATGGTTAGAATTCCTGAAGAATAAAAAAAATTAAAAAAGTTTTTTAAAAATTTTTATTGTAATTCATTCAATCCACCTGAATCCAGATACAAATAAACTTGAAAATACATTTAGCGAGTTATATTATCTTGTACATCCTCAAAGTCAAAAAATTTAAATGATGATCAATTACAAAGGCCAAAAAAAAAATAACTTTTTGGTGAATATTTTAGATATTTTTACCCCTTAATAATATAGAGTTAGTTGAAATTTATAGATACACAAGTAAAAATGATTAAAAATGATCGAGGGATCCACACCCCCGCAGCAGGTCTGCATAGTGAACCTTGAGGGACATACACGTCCACACCAGGGACACACATTTTTCTTCTGGTCCCTGGTGCGGGCGTGTATATCTCTGTGTGTCCAGGGCCGCAGACAGGGGGGGCCCTCTGAGGGGCCCGGGCCCATTACCCTCCAACCTTAAAATTCTAAAAAAAATAATTTAAATGGTTTTCAAAAAAAAAATCATTTTCTTGAAATTTTTTCCTGAGGGGCACGGGCCCTTTAAGCTCAAAGCAAGTTTGATAATATTTCTCCCGTCTCAGGATAGCTAAAAACGCAGCTAATTTTCAAAAAATTTTCCATACCACCAGACCCCCCCCCCCGGAATTCCTCTGTCAAGGTCTGTACTGAATAAATTATGATAAACCTATGTTTAGGAAATTTTGAAAAATGTTTAAATAACTTTTTTATTTAAATAAATATTGTAAACTATGTATAACTGTTTCAAAAATTGTGTCAAAAATTTGTTGGCCTTTTACATAATAAAATAATAATACGGCCCCCCGTCCCCACTCTTAGTTTTTTTACTTTCTCTTACCTATGCATATATATATTACATATATACATAGGAAAAAAACTAAGAGTGGGGGGGGGGCCGTATTATTATTTAGCCCCGGGGCCCATCAAGTCTGTCTGCGGCCCTGTGTATGTCCTATATATATATTTGGAAAATTTCGGGGTGGGCCCTTATATACACCCCTGATTTTTATAGAAAAAGTCATTTTTTGTGCCTCTGGGAGGCAAAAAAAAGTCGCAAAAGTCTTTTTTTTTTTTTCAAAATCCCTTTAATTTCATGAGATCGTAGGAAATATAAATATCAGAAAAAAAAGACTCTTCTTATCAGACAGATAAAAAATACATCTTTTTGTTGGATCTAAAAAAAAAAAAAAAAAAAAATGATTTATGATAAATTAAGATGTTGCTTAGATCATAGTTTTAAAATTAAATAAGCCAAGTGTTCATTCACTTGGAAAGCTTAAAAAATAAAATTCATTTTTTTGTTTCCTGATTCATTCGAAACAACATCAAACGTATTGTGTGCTTGAACTTTTTGATGACTGCAATTGATTTCATTCACTTAGCAAAAAAAAGAGGATTTTTTTGTTTATCTCAGAACGGGATCATTTTTTTTTTTTTATTTAGCAAAGGACCTTCGAAGAAAAATCACTTTGCGTTCGCCTCGGGGATTTAGCTATTTTTAAAGATTTGACTAATTTGAACTTATAATATCCTAGTGAGTGACCAAAACTAAAAAATATGGTGTGACTGCTCGCAAAAAAACACAAATTTCAATTAATTGAAATTTGTGATCTGTGCTTGTCACACCACAAAATCTCCACACCGAATTTCTGACACGATCGCAATATTTTCTCTCTTTTTATATACTGTATATGTAAGAGAAAATAAAAATAACAATAATATTCTTTGTTTTTAAATCGAACCCTTCTTCTATGTTCTTTTTATATAATTTTCTTAGTAAAAAAATTCATATCAATTCATTTTTTCCTCCGAATTGGAGGTCACCTATCCGAGGTCCAGCCCTGCTTGTCGTTCTTTTCTCCTGCCTTCTTCTATTAATCAAGCATTCAATTTGGTCGACATAATTTTAGCTCCGACGGTGGAAACAGCCCGAGTATGATATTATAAAAGGAGCAGGAGGTTTACTCGATTGATTTTGCAGAGATGAAATAATTTATGAATGATGGTCTCTTCAGACCGAAACTTTTAAATTGCAATCACAGTCGTCTTGTCAATAAAAATCCTCGATATAATTTTTCATAAATTATTTCATCTCTGCAAAATCAATCGAGTAAACCTCCTGCTCCTTTTACAATAATTTTAGTTTCCACCAATATTAGAATTCAAGATATAAAATTTATATAGATAGAAAAATATTTATATTTTCTTATCATTGCTTCTTTTCTATGAAATACAAGAGTAAAGTGTGCTTCAAACAATTTCAATGGCAAAATGAGAATATACATTTTAAAAAGCATCTACAAAATAATGGATTTATGAATTTTAATCAAAATCATTTGAGCCAATTTTGAGAAAATCGAAAAAAACTGAAAAAGTACATCAGTAAAGTACTACTACTCTTTGGCTAATTTTGTTCACAAGCTTCATCTCACGTGCCAGGGGGAGTACCTAACTTAAATATAAAATTTCAAATTCTTTGCTCTTTTTATTCTTGAAATATCCATAGACAGAACATTTTTTGGACTCAAGGGCCTCAAAACGTGTATTTCCATCAAAATCTCGACACCGAATTTTCGACACGATCGCAATACTTTCTCTCTTTTTATATATATGTAAGAGAAAGTAAAAATAAGTCTCGAATTTTACTTTCTCTTACCTATGTATATATGTAATATATATAGAGAGAGAAAGTATTGGATTCATGTCAAAAATTCGATGTGGAGATTTTGATGGATCTTCACGTTTTGAGGTCCCCTGAATCCAAAAAAGTGGTCGCGACATGGTCTGTCTGTGTGTCTGTCTGTCTGTGTGTCTGTCTGTCTGTGTGTCTGTCTGTGTGTGTTCAATTTTTGTTAAAATCACAAGTAAATTTTTTAAAATTTTAATTTTATTAAAATAGTGATTTTATTTATAATTTTTTCAGGGTATATAATAGATTTGTTTTATACTATTTGAAGAAATTAAATAATTCGTTCCGGCGTTCCTGTTTGATAGAACCAAACAATGTTTAATTTTCTTCTTTTTATATAATTTTCTTAGTAAAAAAATGAATATCAATTCATTTTTTCCTCCGATTTGGAGGTCACCAATCCGAGGTCCAGCCCTGCTTAGCCTTGCTTGTCGTTCTTTTCTCCTGCCTTCTTCTATTAATCAAAGCATTCAATTTGGATGTTGTTGAAATATTTCTGAATCGACAAGGACTTTAGAACCCTGGCTAAAGGACATATTTAATTTTAGATAACAAACGGAACTGAAAAATCGCAAAACTTGCCTTTTTTTTTTTTGATGATATTATCAATGATTGTGATAAGGATCTACTCATTTCTAAATTTAACTCGTAGCTCCATTCATTCATTAATTCTGTCATTCATTTGGAAAGAGCTAATCTTTCTTTTTTTTTTTATTAAATATTAAAATTTCTTCATTTATTTAATTTTATTTCTCTCTAAACTAAAAAAAAAAATAAATAATACTTACTCACAAGTGGTATGCTACCAAATTTAAATAAATAGAGATGGGGTCTACTTTTAAAATATTCAGTCTAAATAATATTAACTCATTTAGCCTCTTGTATGCTCATACATCACGTTCTGTTTGATCACCTTCTCGGTGAAAATGAGGAGAGCCCAGGGAAATGATCCTGTCTCTCAATTCTCAAATGGGGATGCTCAAAAAATAGCTGAAAATTTACCTTTTGGAATGTATTGGGTTCAATTTCGACTTATGCAAAAAGCCAATTAATTTTAATCATTAAATGCCACAATTGAAAAATAATAAAAATTGTTATAGACCTATAATTAAATTTTTTAAATACATATTAAGGTGCGCGTCTCGAAAAGTCGTTAGAAAGCTTTTGACTACCGAGTTCCTCTAGGCGGCAAGAGATGGCGTTAGTGTTCCCCATAGGAAAACAAGGGACAAATTGCATTTAATTCTAGACTTTCCAGCTAATTAATTAAAGGCAAAAAATTAATTATTCTTTAACACAATGATTACTAATTTAATTATCTACAACTTATAGAGCTCCTTTTTTTAAAATATCTTTTATTTAATGCGATTAATCTAAAAAAAAAATTTATTTTTTCGAAAATCAAAAAAAGGGCTTCTATAAGTTGTAGATATTTTAAATAGCTTTAATTTAAAAAAAAATTGAGGTCGATAGCTTCTAAATTGTGGCCGCTGGAAAGTCCCAAAATTAGCACCCCGAGACGCGCACCTTAATATATACCTTAAAATACTTAAGTACGATTTGAATTTAACCCACCGCTTCCCAATGGGTAAATTTTCAGGAATCTTTTAAGGGAAACCTCGGATTATTTTTCCTGGGCCCTCCATATGATTTTTAGTTGAACATAGCTGGCCAGGGGCGTAAATAACACCCTCGCAATGCGGGGGGGGGGCGCAACAGGAATTTTTTTTCTAAGGTATTATGAGATATTCTTGGGTAGCGCTGATTTTTTTTTTTTTTTTTTTTTTAACATTCACACTTTTTCTCATTCACACAGTCTTTTCGGCAACTTAGGCCATTTAAGACTTTAAACGATATCTGTTAATGATTATTATACATATTGGGGTCCAGGCATTTCTATTTAAGCCATTTGGTATCCAAATGCCTTAAATAAAATCATCGGACTACCTGGGGTCCGAACCCGCGACGTTCGGTATAGAAGGTAGACACGCTACCAACTACTCCAAGCCCCGTAGCGCTGATTCAAAAATGCCATCACTTTTGCTCCATCAGGCATGGTTTTAGAGAAATGAAGAAAAATAAATTTTAATAGAAAATTTGCTCTAAAGTGGAGCTAATTTTGAATTTTCAAGATTTTTTTTTAAGGCTTCACCACTTAAAAATATGCAGATAGTTAAAATACAGAAATATTCTAGTTCGAGTATAATCTAAGGTGATTTTAGTAAAAAGTTTAGAAAAATCGAATTCGTTTTTTTACTTTCTCTTAGCTATATATATGAATATATATAGAGAGAAAGTATTGATATTAATTTTTAAAGTATTGAATTCATGTCAAAAATTCGATGTCGAGATATTGATGAATATACAAGGTCTGTCTGTGAATTTGTGTGTGTGTCTGTGAGCAAAATATCTCAAGAACGAAAAGAGCTATGAGGTTGAAATTTTATATTCAAGTTAGGCACCCCCCATGGGACTTAACACGAAGCTTTTGAAAAAAATCGACCAAAGAGTACTAGTACTTTACTGATGCACTTTTTGTTTTTTTTTTTTCGATTTTCTCTAAATATGCTCCAATGATTTTTTTTTAAATTCAAAAATCAATTATTTTTTAGATTCTCAATAAAATGTATATTCTCATTTTGTAATTGAAATCTTCTAAAGACCACTTTACTCTTGTACTTCCATAGAAAAGATAGGAGAAATGGTTGCTATGGTAACAAAATATAAATATTTTCACATATAAATTTTACATCTTGAAAATTGAATGTACCGTACTGTCGGAAACTAAATACATGTCGACACAAAAAAAGCACAGGACACAACTTTCGATTATCGAAGGTAAGAGACAGTTGTGTGCTGTGCTTGTCTCACCAGATTTTTAAAGAAAGATCGAATTCACAAGGAAATGATTACATTATTTGTTTCTGATAAATAATCATTTCATCAGAAGTTATTGATAATATAATAATTGATTAGATTTTTTAATTGGATTTTCCTTAACTTAAGTAAATAGTAGAATATATACGCAGAATGTTACAAGATTTTCTTTTATTTAATTTTTTTTTTTTTTTAATTTAATTTTGTATTTTGCTATTATTTATTTTATTGTAAAACAAGGGCGGATCCAGAGGTGTTTCTCGGGGGGGGGGGGGGTAATCTGGTGTGACTCGTCGCACAGCACCAGGGGCGTACGAAAAATTTTGTTTTTCACGGAACCAAAAATTTTTCCATGTGCCGTTCGCGAGACCTGAAATTTTTGCAATCCGTATAGATATTTTACCTTTTTTTTTTTAGAGAGCGAAAATTTTTTTATTAATACAAATACAAGTTTTTAAGTATTGATTTTTTAAAATTTACGTTAAAAATTCATTTTTTGCCGAAAAAAAGGTATTTTTTTCAAATCTCGGGGAGGGGGGGGGTAATTACCCCCTTTACCCCCCCCCCCCCCTCTTGTATCCGCCCTTGTTGTAAAAACACACTCTCTCACAATATTGGAGGTAGATGATCGGAATTTAAATATTTCCTTTCCTAGCAAGTTCCAAGCTTGTCCGCCAGGTAGGCGCCACTTGCTGACTTTCTCTCTGAGTTGTGATTCCCGCCGCTTGCCATCAGATGGCGTTACTGGTATTGAACTTGCGTTTGAATGCTAAAGGGTCATCTATCTTTAGAATTCGCTTGCGCCTACGATATATTTTTGTAAAACTTCATTAAATAAAAATATTATTAGTAAATTAAAAAAAAAAAAAAGTAAAAAAACTCATACCATCCAATACGTTTTTTTTATTTTTATTTTTATTAGAAATTTTTAAACAACAACATTGACACGATTTTTGATAAATTTTGTAAAATTAATTTTTTTTTTTTTTTTGTATTCAGATAAGATTGATATAGAGCAAACAAGCAAGCAACCAGTTGTTGGAAAAACCTGATTACATTTTCAATTAAGCTTATATAACTTGTTTTATTTTATTATTATTATCATTATTATACTAATTTGAGCAGGCTTAATAGCAAATCTAATTTAGTTAATTGTGACTTGATGAAATGAATTCAAAGATAACTTTTTTTTTTTATTATTTACAATCTTATAAAGAGATCTCACTTTATTTTCTATCTCTAACTCCTCATCATTTTTTTTTTTATCCCTGGTTATTCGCAAAAATTCAACCCCATCATCTACTAATATGTAAATGGAATTTGATAATTCAATTAGTTGCAATAATATTAAAGAGCTCTCGCTGTATTGATAACATGGAACGAAACAAGCCTTAATTGGGTAAAAGGGTGTTCCATTAGTTGCCAACAACCCTCCTAAATGTCGATAGTCTACTATTTTCTGGCATTTTAGGGGCGTTTAGAAAATCAGATTAAAACAAAAGGCAAACAGAAGAGGGGATCAGTAAATAAATTTTTTTTTCTCTCTCTTTTATTAACCTCAATACTTGAGCACATACTGTATGTACAAATTTGTCTAGCAATCAACTTTGTAATGAGCAATACCCAGAGGCGTACCGAGACCTGGGAAGAGGGGCCTACATTTTGTATTGTTATATTGAATTTTTTCGGGGGGGGGGGGGCGAACTCATTTTTAAATATTCTCCACCTCCATACACCAAAATATTTTTATAATACCTTATATCCATGAACCTCGAGTGCCCGGGGTCTCTCAAAGACAAATATTTGTGGACCTATGCCGGCTCGGGGTCTAGGACGCACCCCCCCGGCACGCCCCTGGCAATACCTGGAATTTAAAGACAATTTATACGTAGCTTTAACACAATTCATTATAAAAACTTTGGGAAGCGTAAGACCAAACGGCTACCCGACTAGAAATTTTAATGTAAGACCTTTTGGGTCCTCATTGGGCTGTCCTGTAGGGATGTCAAAGTCCTGTCTGGCCCTGATTGGACATTTAGTTCCCGCATAGAACCCAATTGGGATAAACTGACTATGAGTTATTTTATTTTTCCTGAGAATTTCCTGATTGGGCATGCCTCCTTAGGACCCAATGAGGTACAGATGTATACTCTGGGTAATCCCAAAGTAATTTCTAGTCGGGTAGAAGTCAAGTAGGCCTTTTTTCAACCTTTTTACATACTGTCTTTCTCTTATTTTTTTCCAAAACTTGTTCGCCTGAAGGTTGAGGACGTTAGCAGCATTGTAAGCACAGGAAGCCTCTTGCTAGCACTAAATGCACTATTGCATTTTAACTTTTTTTTTTTTTTTTTTATTCGAAAGATGAAAAAAATTCGATATATTATGCTAGCATATTTCTAAATAAAATTGAAAAAATCTTTCTCAATCACTGTATGTTACTTCAACATGAAATAATACTGAGATGGGTTCCCGTTTCTTTCCTCAATAGAGTTGGATTAATTCTTTGCCATGAGGTGAATTTGAACTCAAAATTATGAGCTTAGCTCCTTTATCCCTCCTTCAGGATAAAACATCCTTTTAATCAGACATAAAACTCAAGGTTATAAGTAACCGAGGGCCATCCATCCATCTTTTGTTACAAGACCCTCGCCGTCATTCTCAGAAACCCTTCATTTGTTAAATTTTGTGCGAGCCAAAAACTTTTAATAAAATTTAGAACAAAAAATAAATAATCATGTCTCATTGAATCATTGAGACAATTAATTACAAAATTTCAGAATAAATACAAACTAAAAATAAGGCAAGATTTCAGAAAGAAATTAAAATTCCCGCTGAGGCAGAAAATGGCTTACACAATTGTGATTTTTTCATCACTTAATGAAGTTAAAATTTTATCCCCCCAAATGTTTTTATTCGTATACAACAAACGAAGGAGAAAAAAAAACAACTCAAGTTGATCCACTTAAATACAAGTAAATATTTGAATATTCATTTGCAATTTATCATTTCCCCCACCTCTTCTTTAGCTTTTGGCATGTTTTTTGTCCTAAAACACAAACAAACATATTTAAGACTTTGTTGCTGTGCTGTCGCGTGACAGGCGTTCGTTAATCTGTATATCTTCATTCTATATTTACCAGTTTGGCAAAATAAACTCACGAAAATCGCTTGAATGGATCACCCAAGCAGAGATTAAAAAGATTCTTACATTCTCTACTCAACAACCCCCCCCCCCCCCAATGTTTTGTATCTTTTGACAAAAAAAAAGCCCTCCTTATCCTTTTCTTCCACATCAATATTTTTTATATCACCCGCATTTTATTGAAATAAAATCTTATAAATTGTATGTTATTTTAAGATTCAGGAGCGACGTCTAAACGTACTTTAAAAAAAAAACTAGACTATTATAAGGAATTTTTCAATGCGGTTTTTTTTTTAATGAATTAAATTCATAAGAGATTATTGGGACATCGAGCTATAATTTGTTTAATGACTTATTAAAAAAATATCGTTATTAATTTTTTTGTTATCAAGCAAATACAAAAAACAATCTGTCCCAATAATCTTTTTTAAATTTAAAAATGAATTTATTGTTATTATTAATCACACTAGCCGCGCCGCCCGCCTTCGGCGGGCTTCGCGTCTAGCCAGGGGGCTACGCCCCCCTGGACCCCCCAGACGCTGGCTCGGGCCCGCCTGCGGCGGACCCTCGCCTTTCTTAATTATGAGAAACGGGCTGGCGTCTAGACAGGGGGGGCTACGCCCCCTGGACCCCCCACCAACTGGCTCGGGCCCGCCTGCGGCGGACCCTCGCCTTATCTTATTTATGAAAAGAAAATTATTATTACTACGTATTCCAATCCAGTGCCTGCTTGAGGATTTGTTTACCTTCATAGAATACACAACTTCAAAGAATACTTGAATATTTCTCTATACATTTCCTATGGGAGAAATCGTAATTTTAAGAATTAATAACTCGAAAAGTTATAGGAATTTCGGGACCCGAGTATTTTTCCGGGACTCTCCATAACGTCCTCTGTAATACTGCAAAATTTCGTTTCAAAATTCGAACGGGAAGTTGGTCAAACAGAGCGTGACAGACGGACAGACAGACGGACGGACGGACAGACAGACAGACAGACGGACACTCCGCAATTATTATATATAGAAGATAATTAAGAAATTTTTAAAATAAGCTTAGATGATTTATTTAAAAATCAAATGTCAAATTAGTTCAGCATTCTTGCAATAGATGGCAGACTAGTCTAACAGCCGATATACTATTAGCCTATATCTGGCCTATATTTATATATTTTTATGATTTATAAAGTATTTATTGTTAAAAGGTCAAATGAAAATCAACCAAATGCATTAAATATTATTAGCTACCATTCTGACATCTCTTGGCAAATTTTGAATTACTTGATTTTTTGGGCATACTTTTTATGACACACAACGCCATCTTATCGGGAAAAACATGCTGTAGCCACTTCGCTCCCGAGGCCCCTTAATCAAGGATAGGGTAGATCCTAATCAATTTTGGATTTAAATTGCAATGTCCACATTCTCCTAAAGAATATAGAATAGAAACTAAATCCTTTTCTTCAACTTAATTTTTATTCAGATATCGGATCTACCGATTGGATCATAATCCTTTTTTTTTACTCATTTCTGATCTCAACGAATTGTTCTTTTATAATCAAAACAAATGCTTTGTATACAGAATCACAACTCTAACTAATAGAACAGGCCTATTCACAATATAGCGCTATTCTTATTTACTTTAAAAAACGAGCTGTAAGTAGGGATGAAACGATACCACTGAGGTATCGATACTTTTACTCGATACTGGTATCGGTTGCAAAGTATCGAGTACCTACTCGGTATCGATTGAAAAATATCGATACTTACTCGTATCGGTCAATTTTTTCGTACAATTAAAAACAGCAGTAAGTACTTAGAGCCTATATTATCAAGATTCGCAGGAATTTTGCAGCCAGGAGATTAAATAAAAATATTTTATTTAATTTTCTATTTGCTGACGTTTCGGTCGCCAATCATGACCTTCATCATCGGAGACCTCCAAGTATGATAATATTTTTGTACAAATCAAAGTAAAAAGAAATTGTATATTTAATTTCAATGAATATTAAAATACCTAAGATCGTGTTTAATCGTCAATATTCGCCCTGAACCTTCAGTTGGGATTTGCGACCGAAATGCCGGCAAATAGAATATTTAAAATTTTTTTATTTAATCTCCTGGCTGAAAAGTCCCTGAGAATCTTGATTAAATCTCCACAACCATAAAACAACAAGTTCTTAAAAAAAAAAAACAACGACGGCTAAAAAAATATTCAGTTTTAGATGTACTACCCAAAAATAATAATTTTTCAAGATGTTTCCCTGTTGAATACTCCAATAATAAAAATTAAAATACAGCGGTACCAACCATTCCACTTATTTCTATTGTGAATAAGAACAAATCTACGTAAATGTTCGTCCGACCAAACTAATCATCGCGTACGTGGACCGAGTATCGATACGAGTATTTTTGACCGATACTTACTTGGTACTCTATTTCAAAGTATCGATTCCAAAAGTACTTGGTATCGAAAGAAAAGTATCGAGTAAGTACTTGTATTTACTCGTATCGTTTCATCCCTAGCTGTAAGATGCACAGTGGCGGGGGAGGGAGCTCCACAAAACCCTCACTATGTGATAAATAGGAAACTTTCCAACATTTTTTTTAAAGCCATTTTTGAGTCAACCTGTGATTTTTATTCCTTAATTAAATCTCCTTTCTTTATTATTATTTTTTTTTAATGACGTCATTTCCGTTGCAACCTTCGTTTCCGTTTTTAAATTCTCCCCATTCTTTATTTCATATTTATTAAGATTTTTTTTTTCTCTAATTGAAAAAAGATAAATTAAGACTACGGAGAGCCTGGGGACGGTTTAGAGCAATTACCGTCAAGATAATTGCAATCAAACAAATGAAGCGAAATTTCCGATCGGCACATACATACGTTAAAATAACTAAATGGCAAAAGAAATAAATAAAAAAAATAAAAAGACTTAATAAAAAAATATAATATGTAGTCACCACCAGGGAGGGGGATGTGAGGGGGCGGATTCGAGACTTGAAATGGACAACAAAATTGAAAAAGAAATAAAGCGTTTTTTTTTTTAATATATATATGTTACAGACCAAACTGTATTTTAGGACAAACTAGTTCATCCTAAGGAACTAGAGCTTCTTAGATAAAAAAATTAAAACAACTTTAGTGAATTCGAAAATGTAAGCTAGGCCAAACTGTTTTATAGGACAAACTAATTCGTCTTGAGTGCGTTCGGATTAACTGGAGCCTCTTAGGCCAAACTAGTCTTAGGATAAACTAATTTGGCGTTGGAGAAATTAGTTTGTCCTAAAAACAGTTTGGCCTGTTGAAAGAATCGAAAAGAAGATTTTCCGATAGCTAAGTGTTCTGGTTGCCTAAATTCAAGGCGCAAGGCGGTTAATAATGACTAGGAAAGTTCGATTATGGAAAAAATAACCGATTATCGATTATGAAAAATAATCGATTATTGGATCCGGACAGACGAAAAAATAATCGATTATACCTTTTTTTCCACTAGTAAAATTTCCATTATTCAAAATTATTTAATCTTTTTTTTTTGTTTTTTAGTATACGAATCTATCCCATCTTTTCAAACGCATATTCCCGGAAAATAATCAATCGATTATGAAAAATAATCGAGATAATCGATTATTATTATTTTTTTAATAATCAATTATTTTTTTTTTTAAGAAAATAATCGGTAAATAATCGATAAATCGATTATTTTGGACAACCCTAATAATGACTTCAATTTTTTTTTTTAGGTAATCTATCTATCTATATATATAATTCGCTAATGTCCGTCTGTCTGTCACGCTCTATTTAAGCAACTTCCCGTTGGAATTTTGAAATGAAATTTTATATCCATAAACAAGACCTTCTCGGGATTACAGTAAAATTATTTTCATCCCGAAATTCCTATAACTTTGTGAGTTATTAATTTTTAAAGTTACGATTTCTCCCATAGGAAATGTATAGAGAAATTTTTATGTATTCTTTTCATTTGTGTATTCTATGAATGTAAACAAATCCTCAAGCAGGCACTGGATTGGAATAATAATAATTTTCTTTTCATAATTAATTAAATAGAACAAAATTTCTGAAACAATGTTTTGTTATCCCATTCATATAATATAAATTTTTGTTTCTTTCTTTATAACTTTTGGCGACACACACAGACACACAGACACATTTTATTGTTCTTGTGGCACGCACACGCACGTGCCTAAGCATTTGTCTGCCCCAAGATATGATCATGATGATCAGTGAAGAAGAAGATGATGATGATGGTAGGGATGACTCATATCGCATTTCCGTGTTGTGTTGGTGGTGAAGAGAACATCTCTCTCTCTCTCTCTCTCTCTCTTTGTTGATCATTACTCCCATTTGCTTTCTCTCTCCTTTCAGACCACCAACTAACTTGGCAAATTTAATAGCTTGAAAAAGAAGAAGAAAAAAAAAAATCTAATTTATTCATAGAGCAATGAATTTTTTGTTTTTTATAACTTATGGAAATTTATTTTATGAACAAAAATCAATTTGAACTCAACAACAACAAAAAGCCTTTTGTATTCTTTATTTTGCCGACATATTTATTTATTTTTTCTCTCTTGGTTCCAAAAAAGTGCGAATTTTCGTCGCCCTTTTACTTTCTCTTAGCTATGTATATATGTAATATAGTATTGGATTTATGTCGAGATTTTGATGGATATACACGAGTTGAGGTCCACTAAATCCAAAAAAGTGGTTTTCGCGACATGGTCTGTCTGTCTGTCTGTGAACAAAATATCTCAACAACTAAAAGAGCTAGGTGATTGAAATTTAATATATAAATTAGTTATTCTACTGGGACGTGAGGCGAGGCTTCTGAACAAAGTTGTCCAAAGAGTACTAGTACTTTACTGATGCACTTTTTTTTAGTTTTTTTCGATTTTCTCAAAATTTGCTCCAAAGATTTTTATTTTTTAGATGCTCTTTAAAATGTATATTCTCATTTTGCCTTTGAAATCTGAAGACAATTTTACTCTTTCATTTCATAGCAAAGTTAGCAGAAATGGTTGCCTTGGTAACAAAATATAAATAGTAGAAAATAAAAGGCCGAGCAGCTATGTTAATTTCTTTATTTAAGAACTCACAGCGACGTTTCGGTCGACTATCCGACCATCTTCATGGCTAGAGTTCAGTCAACAGAAAAACCTCTTAAGTTCTTTGACAGACATTTCATAAAATACATTACGATCTATCATATATTAATATAATGCATTCAGCGCCAAAGTCAATATGAATTTATTTTTTACTACATACTGATTCAGCTATTCGCCTCGCTAACAAAATATAAATATTTTTCTGTTTATAAATTTTACATCTTTTTTTTTTTTAAACACTCACACTTTTTTCTCATTCACACTCACACAGTCTTTTCGGCAACTTAGGCCATTTAAGACTTTGACGATAGCCGTTATTTATGAATTTATCTATATTGGGGTCCAGGCATTCTTATTTAAGCTATTTGTTATCCAAATGGCTTAAATAAAATCATCGGACTGGCTGGGCCCGAACCCGCGACGTTTGGTATACGAGGTTAGCATGCTAACCTCTACACCAAGCCCCTAGGGAATTTCACGTCTTGAATTCAAATGTACTGTACTATCGGAAACTAAATATATCTCAACACAAAAAATCTGTTGTGACAAGCACAGTCTTGCCCAAGGATTAGAGAAAGTTGTGTGCTGTGCGACAGTTAGATTAAATAATTAATTTTAAATTATCTTGAAATAATAATCGTGTCTATATATATTTAATTGCGGAGTGTCCGTCTATCTGTGTGACCGACATCCCATTGGTTTTTCTTTTGAGGATACTCAGCTCTCCAATTGCCCATTTTTGGAGGCTCAAAAAAGTCTTTTTCTTTTGAAAAAGATTGTATTCTTTCTTGGAGATCCTGGTTCGACTTCAGGGGGCGCAATTTTGCCCAATCATTAACACAAACTCATACTCACTCACATTCAAACTCTTAAACCGATATAAAAATAATTTTAACGCCTGCATTTGATGCATCGACTGTCAATTGAAGCAGCAAAGGTTGTATGGTGGCCTAAAGATCAGGGGCTAACTAAAAAGAAAAGACTCCTTCCCCCTCTCCTCTCCTCCACCCCTACATCGACTGGCTGCCCCCCTTTGCAATTTCCTTTATTACTTAAAATCGTGATGAATGATTTAATTTTCTATAATGAAAGTGAATGTATCGATGCTAATATTACTAATGTTTTTTTTTTCTTCTTTTTTTTCTTATCCATCTATATTTGAATATCGATTAGATTAATCAGATAATTGTTAGCTACCGACAGACAGGCAGACGGACAGACACAACTGCGATTATTTTTCATTTCTTTTCAACCATTAATTAAAATATACGTGTAGGTAATATTAAATTTGCATTAATGTCAAATAATTTTTAATTGAAAGTAAACTCTTCAAGGACGATAATTATTAGTTCCCATAGATATTGTAAATTATTATTATTTATTTTTTTTTGTAACATAATTTATCAATTTTATAGAGAATAAAACATCTGGTGTGACAAGCACAGTACACAACTTTCGATTACCGAAGGTAAGAGAAAGTTGCGCGCTGTAAGACCAGTTACACCAGATTTTTTTTAGGAATTTATGATTATCTCTCTCCCCCCCCCCCCCTCCCTCCACTTCTCTCCGATTGTTGATTTTTTTTTATGATTTGTCTAATGAACACTAGCGAATAGGTGAGAAATTTTTTTTTTAAATAATATTATTAACTTGTTTATTAAGTTATAAAATAATAAATCAAAGTTTAGATCTTTTATTATTTATGAATATTCAATGAGCTTCTTAAAAAAAAAAAAAATAAATGGTTTGGGAATACCAAATTGGAATTGTGCAATTCACACACACACACACTTTATAAATGAATTAATCTTCTATATATAATAATTGCGGTGTGTCCGTCTGTCCGTCCGTCTGTCCGTCTGTCCGTCCGTCTGTCACGCTCTGTTTGACCAACTTCCCGTTGGAATTTTGAAACGAAATTTTGCAGTCTTATAAAGGACGTTATGGAGAGTCCCGGAAAAATACTCGGGTCCCGGAAATTCCTATAACTTTTTGAGTTATTAATTGCTAAAGTTACGATTTCTCCCATAGGAAATGTATAGAGGACTATTTTTGTATTCTTTGCAGTTGTGTATTCTTTGAATGTAAACAAATCCTCAAGCAGGCACTGGACTGGAATACTTAGTTGTTAGTATTAAGAGATTTTCTTTTCATAATTAAGAAAAGGCGAGGGTCCGCCGCAGGCGGGCCCGAGCCAGCTGATGGGGGGTCCAGGGGGGCGTAGCCCCCCTGTCTAGACGCCAGCCCGTTTCTCATAATTAAGAAAGGCGAGGGTCCGCCGCAGGCGGGCCCGAGCCAGCTGGAGGGGGGGTCCAGAGGGGGCGTAGCCCCCCTGTCTAGACGCCAGTCCGTTTCTCATAATTAAGAAAGGCGAGGGTCCGCCGCAGGCGGGCCCGAGCCAGCTGGTGGGGGTCCAGGGGGGCGAAGCCCCCTGGCTAGACGCGGAGCCCGCCGAAGGCGGGCGGCGCGGCTAGTTTATTATTATATACAGTATTTAATTGAGCAGTGTCCGTCTGTCTGTCTGTTCATTTATCCCGCTCTTTTTGGCCAACTTCCCGTTGGAATTTTTAAATGAAACTTTAAACTCTCGTTCAGGATAAATACTTGGGTCCTCAAATCCCCAAATGGGGAAGGCCTAAGAATTCCAGAAAGTATTGGGTTTATCTTACCTGATGAAAAAAAGTCAATTAATTTTGAAAAAAAAAAAATCTATATATAATAATTGCGGAGTGTCCGTCTGTCTGTCACGTTCTGTTTGCCCAACTTCCAGTTGGAATTTTGAAACGAAATTTCGTAGTCTTAAAAAGGACGTTATGAAGAGTCCAGGAAAAATACTCGGGTCCCGAAACTCATATAACTTTTTGAGTTATAAATTCCTAAAGTTACGATTTCTCCCATAGGAAATATCTATGTATTCTTTGCATTTATATATTCTATGAATGTAAATTTAAGTTAGGTACTCTCCCGCAAGGCCGGATCTAGGGGGGGGGGGGCAGTGGGTGCGTGTGCCCCGGGCGGCAGATATCAGGGGGCGGCAATTAAAGAAAAATTTACTAAAAAAAAGGTAAAATGATATGAATTTTGTATAGAAAATTTTAAGGAGGGGGCGGCAAATTAAATTTTGCCCCCCCCCTCTAAAAAATCTCCTAGTTCCGGCCCTGCTCTCCCGGACACTCACAATAAGCTTTTGAACAAAATCAACCAAAGAGTAGTCTACTAGTAATTTGCTGATTCACTTTTTCAATTTTTTCGATTTTCTCAAAATTGGCTTTAACGATTTTGATTAAAATTCATAAATGAACTATTTTTTAGATGCTCTTTAAAATGTATATCAGTAAATTTAATTGAGGTGTATAGGTGATAATACGATTTATTTAAGGTTCAGGAAATCTCAATTGAGCAACGCAGCTAGTCGTTTTTTTTTTTCAATTTTTATTTAAATGCAAAGTGCCAGGGCCAACGTTTCGGTCGCATATAGGATCATCATCATCAGGGCCAAGCCATTGTCAATTTAACACTCACTCTCAGTCCATAATAACACACTGTATCTAATAATTTGGTCATTGAACATTATTAATAATTTCTTTGGCCAATATGACCAAGAGGAATAATAAATTGACAATGGCTTGGCCCTGATGATGGTCCTATATGCGACCGAAACGTTGGCCCTGGCACTTTGCATTTAAATAAAAATTGAAAAAACGACTAGCTGCGTTGCTCATTTGAGATTTACTGAACCTTAAATATATCAGTAAATTTTTTCGAGAGAATTGTTTGAAGTACTGATGTACTTTTTCAGTTTTTTCAAAATCATTTTCCGCCCCTTTTCAATGTTGAATCCCCATTTGGGGATTTTCTTGTTAATTTCGATTCAAAAGGGGGTCATCTCGACACTGGCGTGACAAGCACAGTACACGCTCTGTGACCAGTCACCCCAGATTTTTAGATTTGAATTAATCAGGATTCCCATCCTGAACGCATCACTTCCTCTGAGTTGTTTAATTGAATGGGGCTCAACAACAAAGACGCAAACCTACCTGTTAATATTCCTTTTTTAGACCATTTCTCCCCCGCATTTATTGCCTAATCAGTTTTTTTTCCCTCCATTCACGATTTTTTTATTTTTTTGTATTTATCAACCAATTCGAATTAAGTGAATAATTGGAACATCTTTTTTTATTTTTTAAAGATATTTTTGTTCCTCTTTGTTCTTTTTTTCCTCTTCTTAATTAATTCTCTTTTTTTTTTTTGTGTGGCTTTCAAGAGATAATAATTCTATTAAAAAACAAATCGCAGAAACTCCTTAAGGTAAAAAGGGAGTGGGAGGAGGGCGGGGGAGGGGGAGGGGGGGCATTTTCATCATTTCATCATCGTTAATTTGAATCTATCCAAACATAAATCAAGATCTTTATCATTATTATTTTCTCTCTCAATCTCAATTGATTTTAAAAGAAAATTTATGAGAATTTTTTTTTTTTTTTTTTTTTGATTAATCATAGCTTTTAAACTAAAGGTCTAAATAGAAGATATTTAGTCAAATGAGATTATATCTCAAGTTTGAATTTTTTATTTTTTTTTAATCTCTCCGAGGTCATCATTTGTGGATTTTATAAAATCGTTGGAGAGAATTTTGAGAAAATCAAAAAATTGAAAAAGTACATCAGTAAAGTACTAGTACATTTTGGCTGATTTTGTTCAAAAGCTAATTTTCACGCCTCCGGGAGGTGACTAAATTAAATATAAAATTTCAACCTCGTAGCTCAATTGCTTCATGCTTAAAAATGTCCGCACAGACAGACCCACTTTTTTGAACCCAGGGAACTTCAAAACATATATTTCCATCAAAATCTCGATATTGAATTTTTCGCACGATCGCAATACTTTCTATATATTTTATATATAGTTAAGATAAAGTAAAAATTGAAAATTTTAGTGAATCAATAATCATTATCTTATCAAAAAAATTTGGACTTAAAAAAAAAAAACACTCACACTTTTTTCTCTTTTCTCATTCACACACACACAGACTTTTCAGACTACCTGGGGTCCGAACCCGCGACTTTTGGTATACGAGGTTAGCACGCTAACCTTCTAAATTGAGTTTTTCAAAATTATTAAATTTAAATTTATCTGTTTTCAGCAAAAACAAAAAAAAAAAATTGTTATTTTAATAATTTTATAAATGTAACTTTTAAATTACTAATTTTTATGCTCTAAAACAGTGAGTGACTCCCAACCGGTGTGCCCCGGCACCCAAGGGTGCCGCGAGTAGGGCTAAGTGGTGCAGTGAGGTATTTAGAAAAACAAAAAAAAAAAAAAAGATGCGGAAAAAATAAAGTTTTGCAAAAAAAAAGGTCAAATGATTTTTGTAGTTTTGCTAAAAAACAAGTGATTTTTATTAGGATTAGGAAGATGTAGGCACCCAGCAAGTGATAAAAAAAAACTCAGTCGACGTTTCGGAATCACATCGAACCCATCTTCAGGACGATAGCTGTTATTGTTGCTTAGATAGATGCAATTTCGGTACAAAAATTAATGATTAAATTTGAATATACCATTAGATGTATATGAGAATTGTCGTAGGTGCTATATTTTTAATTTGTGACAGATGGGCCCGAAACGACAGCACTGGCCAAAATTTAAAGACTTTTATCACTTGCTGGCTGCCTACATCTTCCTAATCCTAATTATTACCACTCAGCCATCGAATTTCGTCTAGTCAAATGATTTTTACGGAACTAAAAAAAAATTTTTTTCCGTAGGGCGGAAAAAATTTCGTTTTGCTAGGGGGGAAGGGGGAAAGGAAGAGTGTTCCTAGGGGGCCATCCATAAATTACGTCACACAAATTTTAAGACCCCCCCCCCGTCCTTGTCACAGGTTGTCACATTTTTAAAAATCCCTCCCCCCTGATGTGACGTCACACATTTTCCAATTTTATCAATAATAGACACCTAATTATGCTAATTATAATAATAATAAATAATCTCATAACGAGAGTGCTAAAGTATTAAAAAATATAGATTGCGTTCGTAAATATTAAAAAATTTTTTGTTCACCTATAAATTTCGCGTTTGGGCATCTCGAATTTTGAAATGTGACGTCACAAGGTTTTTCATTCCCCCCCCTGCCCCTTGTCACATAAAGTCACATTCCGGTGATACCCTCCCCCCCCTTTTAGGTGTGACGTAATTAATGGATGGCCCCTAGTGTGTAATATTATTCCCAACGCACCTTTGGGGTGCCGTGGACTTCAAAAGGTTGGGAAACACTGCTCTAAAATAATCTCAATTCATAATTCGAAAATATTTTACTACGAACAAACAAAATTGTTTCTTCAAAATACTTGCTAGCTGATGACTTTCTCTTATATAAGAGGTTGGATTTCTATACCAAAGGAGTTATTTGAAAAAAGACGCTGACTTTTTAATAAGATGAAGTTGAAGAGTAAATCGTAATTTTTAATTCACGCTCTTGTTTCTTAATCCAGTTAATAAAAGCGAAGGATCGTATGATAAAAGAAGATTCATTGATCACGTGATGAGTCTCTCAGTTTGTGGGAGTCTCTCTCTTTGGCGTAGGCACAATCACAGAACAATAGCTCTCTCTCTCTGGATTAAGAAGGTCTTATTACAAGCCATCTTGAAATAAAATCAACTAATTGGACTATTATTAGCTTGGCCAACTGAGTGAACCAACGAGAAAATAATAATTTATAAAGGTACTAGCCGCAATGGCCCTTAACCTTCAGGTTATCGAAATAATTTTAAGGCTGCGAATGCTTTAACTAGCAAGTTAATAAACCCACATAATTTAATAATCAAAGTTCGAAGCAATGGCGGATCCAGAGGTGTTTCTCGGGGGGGGGGGGGGGATCTGGAGTGACTGGTCGCACAGCACACATTTTTTTCTTAATTTCGGTAATTTAAAGGCGCATTCTGTACTTCTTTGCCAGAATATAAATATAAATCAAATTTTTAAGGTGTGCGTCTCGGGGGTGCTAATTTTGGGACTTTCCAGCGGCCACAATTTTGAAGCTATCGACCTCAATTTTTTTTTAAATTAAAGCTATTTAAAATATCTACAACTTATAGAAGCCCTTTTTTTGATTTTCGAAAAAAAAATTTTTTTTTTTAGATTAATCGCATTAAATAAAAGATATTTAAAAAAAAGGAGCTCTATAAGTTGTAGATAATTAAATTAGTAATCATTGTGTTAAAAAATAATTAATTTTTTGCCTTTAATTAATTAGCTGGAAAGTCTAGAATGAAATGCAATTTGTCCCTTGTTTTCCTATGGCCATCTCTTGCAGCCTAGAGGAACTCGGTAGTCAAAAGCTTTCTAACGACTTTTCGAGACGCGCATCTTAAGTATTAATTTTTAAAAAAGTATTATTTCAAATCTCAGGGGGGTAATTACCCCCTTCTATCCGTCCATGGTTCGAAGAGTGTATTTTGCAGGACACAATTTAACAAGTTATGTCCGAGAATTACACCGAAGCAAAGGAATAATTATGCAAAGAAGGTACCCCCTAGGCATAGGCGTAGCCAGGAATTTTTGATGGGGGGGGGGGGGTTCAGGATGATTTCTCCCCCCCCCACCCCGACTAATGGGGTCAGTATAAGGCGTCTAATGAAATATATGACTTGCCACTCCGCCCCCCTCGAGCTGGCTCGGGCCCGCTCTTTCTTAATTAAATGCCGCAAATTTTTTATTTAACTCGTATCAGGCTATAAAAAAATACAACCCAATACCGAGGTTTTCTCTCTATCTGTTTCTTTTGACCAGACTTCCATGTCAGATCTCTATAAGAAAAAAAAATAAAAAAATTTTTTATTGTAGTGATTATAACTGGATATGGCTGATGTGAATGTATTCAAGGGATGATAATTAGGCAGCCAACACAAAAAAAACAAAATTTTTAAATTTTCTCTGTCGACGTTTCGAACGCTCATCATCAGGACCTACGGTCAACAAATATTGTTTATTTATATATTAAAAGATTTACATAGACAATATTGCATCAGAGTATAATTACTTACAGTAAGAAAAGTCATACGCTTAGATGGATATAGCTTGTCATATTCAGATATTGATATATAAATAAATACTGATGATACATCAAGATAATATGAATATCTATAAAAAATTTAACAACCGTAAACCACAAAAGATCCCACAACAAATTGCAAAATTACAAGTTAGGCCCTTTATCAATTTTTACTTTCTCTTACCTCTATATATATGTTAATATATATAAGAGAGAAAGTATTGGTTTCATGTCAAAAATTCGATATCGAGATTTTGATGGATATACACGTTTTGAGGTCCCCTGAATCCAAAAAAGTGGTTTTCGCGACATGGTCTGTCTGTCAACAAAATATCTCAAGAACGGAAAGAGCTGGGAAGTTGAAATTTTATATTTAAGTTAGGCACCGCCATGGCACGTGACACGAAGCTTTTGAACAAAATCGGCCAAAGAGTACTAGTACTTTACTGATGCACTTTTTCAGTTTTTTTCGATTTTCTCAAAATTCGCTCCAACGATTTTTTTTTTAAATTCAAAAATCAATTATTTTTTAGATGCTCTTTAAAATGTATATTCTCATTTTGTGATTTAAATCTTCTGAAGACCACTTTACTCTTGTTCTCCATAGAAAGGATAAGAGAAATGGTTGCCATGGTAACAAAATATAAATATTTTTCCCATACTTATAAATTTTACATCTTTAAAATCGAATGTACCCTAATGTTGGGAACTAAATACATGTCGACACAAAAAATCTGGTGAGACAAGCCTCTTCCTTCGGAGTAATCGAAAGTTGTGTGCTGTGCGCTAGTCACACCAGATTATTTTATTTTTTTACAAATAGAGTTAGGCGTTTGCTGTTTTTTAACCGAATGAGATTATCTTTTTTTATTTATTTTTATTATTTTTCATTTGCGAGATTTAATCAATTTTAAGTGGCTTTAATTTATTTCTTGAATTTTTTGCGTTTTATTTAATTTTTTTTTTTTAAAGCTAGAGAAAAATTATTATTATATTTTACTTTCTCTTACCCTATATATGAAATATATAGAGAGACAAAGTATTTTGTATTAAAGAGCTTAAATATCTGGTCATGGCTTGGGTCCAATGGGGGGGCAGGGAGGGGGTTTGAATCCCCAAATCCCCCCGTGGGGGGTATGTATTGCTTCAAACTGCTCCCAAAACCAAAACCAAATCACCCCAAATCAATACATAAAATAATCTCTATACTGAACATACAACCTCCCAGCCACCATCCTTCTAAAGAAGCTCCTATCTTCGAGACATACACAAATATATCTAATCAAATGGCCCCCATTTTTTTTTTATCTTGGTCTTCGTTAACCGAACATATCAGATTTAAAGAGATATTTTTTTTTTAAATCTTTTTTGACTCTCATTGAGTTTTATTTATGAGTGGAATAGAAGATGAAGAGTATTTAACAGGAAGAGAGTCGTTTATTTTTGCAAACGGCTAAACTAGAGAGAGATAGCGAGAGCCAATCCAACATCTCGGTCGCTCGGGACATTCTAACGGGACTGGGTTCGACTCCCCTGGTCCTCTTAATGCAAACTGACCGGAAACATCTAGACCAGGCTCTCCTCATCAACGACTCACTCACTCACTCGCCTATATAATTACCTATATTAATAATCTTTAAATAATACTTACAATTTGGGAAATCCAAGGTCATAGAGGGAGGGAAATTATCCAAATAGGTCCCAATTGGGGATTTACATTCCTTTGTGAATTATTAAAAATAATTCAAATAATCTCCTTTATTCTAATTTTTTTAAATTAATATTTTTATTGAAGATGGTTCATATCCTTATCAAAATGTCATTTACAAAATGTCTATCTCAATTTCTCAGTAGTGTGGTGTAGCAATTATACTGTAATATATGTACAGTGAGCGCTACAATAAGTCCCCACCTGAGAGTTAGAGCCTTAAGTAGTATGCCCCCGGGCTTGGCCTAGTTGGTAGCGCGCCTGCCTTGTATAGCAAGGGTCGAGGGTTCGGATCCCAGGCAGTCTGATGATTTTATTTAAGCCATTTGGACCACAATATATATATTTTTATAATAATGGTTATCGTTTAAGGGAAAAGAAGAGGAACATAACTCCGAAATATTGAATTTTGCGAGAAACAATATTTAGAAATTCATTAGAATGCAGAAATTTGTTCGTGTTTAATTTTCTGTAAGAAGACAACCTAAACGACTTTGACAAAATAAAGAAGATACCCATTTGCAATACAAAAGATACAATAATAAAAATTAATTCATGAATTAAAATAATAAATATTAGAGGAAACTGAGAGATCTTTTGTTTTAAAAATCTCTATTTTATGTCCATGAGTGATCGGTCATTTGGGTTGTCTACCCTTCAGCAAACAAATAACTTTGAAGCTCTATCAAGAGGGACGCATAATTCTTTCTTTAAATAATTTATTGGGCCACGGTTTCGGTCGGTCATCTTCATGAATCAATAATTGCCAAAAGAATTGTAAGATCTAAGCATTTTTACAGATGCAATTTAAAGATACTAATCATCCTGAGGATGGCCTCTATCGAAACCGAAATGTCGCACTAATAAAAAGCTACTTTGGCTACTAGTTTTCTTGTTATAAATACAACACACAGTAGTTTATTTAAAAGAATCTCTCAATGGGGAATCTCACTCTTTTTTTAGGGCTGTATTATCTAGTGACAGCAGAATTGTTGTTTGATTTGGACACAAAAAAAAACTTTATTAAAGGGACATACAAACATATATATGTATGTACGAAAACATAAATAAACCCATGGGAAAATGATTAAGCATATTTTAATCTTTCTTTTTTAATCTTAATAAATTTTCGGTAGAAGACGACAGGTTGTTTTTTTTTTTATTATTTAATGAAATCAAGGCTCAACATTTCTTATAGAATAAAAATCCTCTGTGATTATCGCACAGCACACAACTTTCTCTTACCTTCGCTAATCGAAAGTTGTGTTCTGTGCTTGTCACACCAGATTTGTGTCTAAATGTATTTAGTTTCCGACAGTACGGTACATTCGAATTTCAAGATGTAAAATTTATTTGTGAAAATGTTTATATTTTGTTACCATTGCAACCATTTCTTTTATCTTTTCTATGGAGTACAAGAGTAAAGTGGTCTTCAGAAGGTTTCAATGACAAAATGAGAATATACATTTTAAAGAGAATCTAAAAAATAATTGATTTTTGAATTAAATATAATAAAAAAATCTTTTTAAAAAAATGCTTTTATTTAAATTAAACTAAAAAGCGAAAAATAATTTAATTGTTCTTGTTGAAATTGTTGAATATTTATGACTTAAAATAAAAGCGTGGGGCGCATATTGATAGCTTAAGGAATTGTATATTCTTAGAGCCTCGGAATCACTTTGAAGTGCCCCACGCTTTTATTTTAAGTAATAAATATTCAACAATTTCAACAAGAACAATTAAATTATTTCTCTCTTTTTAGTTCAATTTAAATAAAAGCATTTTTTTAAAAGATTTTTTTATTAAATTTTTATTTTAAACTTTTTAGTCTTTTTTATTATAGAGCATTAAAAAAAAGAAGGCAGGATGCGTGAAATAAAGTACCACATTAGTTTGGTCTATTTTGGTAAAACCCAACTCACAATTTGCGTCATCAAAAATGACCCTTAAATATCGAATTTCACACCACTAGCTCATCAGGAAGTGTCCTTAACAAAGACTCAAAGTTGGTGATTTTGAAAGAGTAAGTTAAATAAAAGCATTTTAAAAAAAAATCGTTGGAGTCAATTTTGAGACAATCGAAAAAAAAAACTGAAAAAGTACATAAGTAAAGTACTAGTACTCTTTGGTCGATTTTGTTCAAAAGCTTCGTGTCACGTCTCAGGGGGGTGCCTAACTTAAATATAAAATTTCAACCTCCTCTTTCCGTTCTTGAGATATTTTGTTCACAGACAGACAGACAGACCATGTCGCGAAAACCACTTTTTTGGATTCAGGGGACCTCAAAACGTGTATATCCATCAAAATCTCGACATCGAATTTCTGACATGAATCCAATACTTTCTCTCTCTATATATTAACATATATATAGAGGTAAGAGAAAGTAAAATAAATAATCTACGACATAAAGATAGACTTTGTATATATATATATATATATATATATATATATATAGCTAATTATTCATTTTGGTTAAACTATAAGTCATGAATAATTAAAATGCCCTATAAAATTAATTTAAATGTGAATGGCGAAAGTAATAATCAAAACGCCTAAAGGAGAAAAAAAAATGCATCCAAATCAAAATGCATTTCATTAAATGACTGTTCATAAACTTGTTTTAAACACTTGGATCAAATCGACATCCGCTGGAGAAAGGATTTTTTTTTTTTTTTATTTCATAAAGAAAAATGAATGAATTCGCTCTCTCTCTCTCTCTCTTTCTCTTGCTGTAATACTTATTTACTATTGGCGGTTCTTTTTTTATTTTATTTTTTTATCTTATCATTTTTATTTTTTAGAAAAAAAATCTTTTGTTTAACATTGACCTTTTTTTTAAATACACCTGAATTATTTAGAAAATGATTTAACATGATAAAGAAAATAAACAAAGAGGAAACGATAAATCAGGTATTAGAATTGTGGAATTTCCATTTAATTTAAAATATATATATATATTAGGAACCGACCGAATATTCGGTTTCGGTTACGGTTTCGGCCAGTTTCGGCCAAAAATCATGGTTTCGGCCGTAGTTTCGGTTTCGGCCAAAAAGAGGCCGAAACCAGAGTCTGAAAAAAAAAAAAGGTCAAATAATTTGCACTTGAGGGAGAAAAATTTTAGTCTCCCTAAAAAAGGTAAAATGATTTTCACGGGAGGGAAAAAAAATTCAAAAAAAAAAAAAAAAAAAGGTAAAATGAAAAAAATTTTTTATAGGAAATACAAGTTTCGGTTTCGGTTACGGTTTCGGCCGAAACTAAGGTTGAGGCCGAATATCTTGTTTCGGTCGGACCCTAATATATATATAATAACAGAGTGTCCGTCTGTCTATATATGGACCCTGTTACGCATTAGTGTGTCAAGCGCCAGCTACCTAGATTTGAGAAAATTAACATTAAAGTTTTTTAATTTGAGAAATGGTTGCCATGGTAACAAAATATAAATATTTTCGCATACTTTAAATTTTACATCTTGAAACTCGAATGTACCGTACTGTCGGAAACTAAATACATGTCGACACGAAAAATCTGGTATGATAAGCACATAACACAACTTTCGATTACCGAAGGTAAGAGAAAGTTGTGTGCTGTGCGTCAGTCACACCAGATTTTTTTTAATTAATAATTTATGTTCATCAGGATAATACTGTATATATACGAGGTGTATACAAAAAGAAACCGAACTTATACTATATCAGCTTTATTTTACAGTGAGGGACAATATTAAGTCCCACCCATGTGATTATTTGATTGTTTTTAAAAAAAAAATATTATAAATTTTTTAATGGAAACTTTCATAGTTCAAACCTAGAAAATTTTCAATAAAGATTTTCATTTTCTTTTATAAAACAATGAAATAATCACAAGTAGAAAACGCATGGGTGGGACTTAATATTGTCCCTCACTGTACATCATTTTAAACACTATCCCCTTCAAAATAGTCCCCTCTACTGGCAATAGACCGTTCCCATCGTTTCTTACATTTTTGGAACACATTTTGTGGGTCGGCGCGCAGGCTTCTCGGCGCATTGTCCTATATCTCCTCTATGGTTTGGAAACGACGTCCTTTTAACGTATTTTTCAGTTTGAGAAACAGGAAAAAGAATGCTATGCTTGGATTATGGGAAAAAATTGGAGAGTTGGATGTTTCATTATGCGCCAGTTCATGAGTCACTCCTTGTCCTCAGCTATTTAGCATAACACCACATTCCCGTTGTGTCCCATCCACCTTATTCTCCGGATCTAGGCTCAACAGACTTTTTTCTGTTTCCCAATCTGCAAAACAAAGGACGTCGTTTTCAAACCATAGAGGAAATACAGGAAAATGCGCCGAAAAGCCTGTGCGCCCTCCCACAAAATGTGTTCCAAAAATGGAAGAAACAATGGTAACCGTCTATTGCCAGTAGAGGGACTATTTTGAAGGGGATAGTGCTTAAGGGGGTTCAGAAGCGACGTCTAAACGTACTTTTAAAAAAACTAGACTATTATAAGGAATTTTTCAATGCGGTTTTTTTAAATGAATTAAATTCATAAGAGATTATTGGGACATCGAGCTATAATTTTTTTAATGACTTATTAAAAAATTATCGTAATTAATTTTTTTGTTATCAAGCAAATACAAAAAAACAATCTGTCCCAATAATTTTAAATTTTTTTAAAATTTAAAAATGAATTTATTGTTATTATTAATCACATATTAATTAAGGAATTTTTAAAATAAGCTTAGATGATTTATTTAAAAACCAAATCAAATTAGTTCAGCATTCTTGCAAAAGATGGCAGGCTAGTCTAACAGCCGATATAGAATTAGCCTATATCTGGCCTATAGGAATCTAAAGTCATTTAGTCTCGCATCCCTATTTATTTCAAATGATTGGTAGCCAATTCAATTGAAATCTTTCTCGCTTGAAACGGGAAGAGTAACATTCATTTATTTATTTAAAAAAAAAGAATAAAAATAAAACGTTTCTCGGTTTCACCCATCCCTGTCTCGACAATTTCTGACCTCGCTTAATACGATTGATCCTAATATTTTTTTTCCATTCGGTCACTGGTTATAAAAAATTTTCCATTAATTAATTGAAGAGGCTCTTTTAGAAGTTTCAATTAAAATGCAAAAAAATAAAAAAAAGCTTTTTATAGCCAACCAACAAAGTAATATTTTTAATTATTAAATTAAAATTCACAATTAGAAAAAAAAGATTGATTATTAAATGAAACAATAAATTAGTTATTTAATTATAATCTTTTAGACTGGAGTCAAGTTACCAAAGATAATTTATTACCTTTTTTTTTTTTTTTTATAAAAAAAGCCGATTTATGTTACAAAAATTGTAATTAATCAATCAGAACAAGAATTCTTGGGAAAAAAATCAGCATCTCTTCTCTCTTAAGGGGCTACGGGAGTGAAGGTGTTACGCATGTTTTTCCCGCAAGATGGCGTTGTCTGTCATTAAAAGTATGCCAAAATATCAAGTAGTTCAACAATTTGCCAAGAGATGTCAAAATGGTAGCGAATAAGATTTAATGCATTTGGTTGATTTTCATTGATCTTTTAACAATAAATACTTTATAAATGTTATTATATATTATGTATCTTTTATAAAAGCATAAAAATATATAAATATAGGCCAAAAAGGAGATCACCTGTTAGACTAGGCTGCCATCTATTGCAAGAATGCTGAACTAATTTGACAGTTGATTTTTAAATAAATCATCTAAGCTTATTTTAAAAATTTCTTAATTAATATATTAATAATAACAATAAATTCATTTTTAAATTAAAAAAAAAATTAAAGATTATTGGGACAGATTGTTTTTTTTGTATTTGCTTGATAACAAAAAAATTCATCATTTTTCCGATAATTTTTTTAATTTCTGAATTCACACCAAAATAAAACACAATGTTCTCCTGTTCAAAATAAAAAAAAAAAAATACTCTAACTATTACGTTAAAAAAAAAGTTATTAAAGATATAAAAAAAAAAAACTCCTAAAAATGTAACTTTTTCATTATTTTGGCAAATTTTGGGACTTTTGCGCGACCGGAAGATATCAAATGATCTAAACCAAATTAAAATGTTTTCAGGCTCTTTTTGAAGTCGTTAGAAACTATTAAATGGACCGTTTATTTTGAAAGTAGTGTAAGTCCATTTTTTTTAAAATAATTTAAATATTTAAATGTAATTTATGCTTAAATTAATGTAAATTTTCTATGGATAGTGGTAAATTTCTTTAAAAAATTCTCATATTTTGTACAATTGAAAATTGGTCGGTAAATAGATTTCTTAATAAACAGATATATATGTTAACCTTTCATTTTCTCGAAACAATAGAAAATGGACCTACACCACTTTCAAAATAAACGGTCCAAATAACGAAAACATCGATTTTAAAAATTAAAAAAATAATAGCAAAAATGAAGTTTTTTTTCATATTTTTTTTTTTTTTTTTAAACATTCACACTTTTTTCTCATTCACACTCACACACACACACACACATTCATACAGTCTTCTCGGCAACTTAGGCCATTTAAGACTTTAAACGATATCCGTTATTGATTATTATACGTATTGGGAGTCTAGGCTTTTTATTTAAGCCATTTGGTATCCAAATGCCTTAAATAAAATTATCGGACTGCCTGGGGTCTGAACCCGCGTCTGAACCCCCCCAACGTTTGGTATACGAGGTTAGCACGCTAACCTCTACGCCAAGCCCCGAGGGCTTTTTTTCATATTTGTCAAACATTAAGGCGACCTGAAGATGTTGATAAATTTTGATAATTTTTTTTTTTTTTTGTCTACATAATTCGCAACTTTTTTCGCGCTATTACAACTTCCAAATAATAAAATGAGTTTTTTCAGCCCACCCTAATGAATAATCTCTTGCATATCCTCATTAAATAAATATAAATATCGTTGACATTTCAAATTTTATCATAAACAGAACAAAGAGAAAAAAACATTTCCTCAAGGAAAAGTAACATGAAAAAAAGACAGGAAGAATAGTCCAGTCCTCTAGCTAGTGTTTCCCAGTAGTCGCTCGTCGGCTTAAACCCACAAACGACTCACTGACTGAGTTATCATCAAACCAAGAGAGAGAGAAAAAGAGAGAGATAAGGAAGGGAACCCCGAAATAAATTTATGAACTTCCCATCTCGTTTCAACAACAACAACAACAACAGAAGATCATCATCTCTGTAATTTAAATCTCGTTTTGTTCAAGAGAGAACAACCTGTTCTTGTTGTTAGAATCGCTCTCTCTTCTTTATTTTCATTCATTAATTAACGTTTATTATCATCAAAAGATAACGAAAAAAAAAAGAAGCTACCATTACAATGCTAGAATTGAAGATTGGCTTATAAATAATTTTGATATTAAAGAAAAAAAAAAGTAGTTATCAAACCGTCACAAAGTGTTTAGTTATATTTCCCTCTTTTAGCTATCAAAGATTTTTTTTTTGTCAGATTTATTTGAATCCGAGGGGGATTTCTTATTCAAATTTTAATCCGGGGTCGAAAAATAATTACCGTTTTAAGGAGACGATCAATCGACTGATGCCCAATTGCACCTCCAAATTTAAGTATGACTTAAAAAAATAAATAAACATCATGGCAACGTTGTAAATTTTAGTGATATTCTGGTGATTTATTTTTAATTTAATAATTTTTTTCTTTTTAATAATCATAAACTAAATTAAATACATATTGTTTATAAATATTAATTTCAGAAAAATGAGAAAATCGGAAACAAAATATTAATTTTCATGATTTTTTTATTAATTAATAACAATTTTATATATAGGCTACTATATATAAATATTAATAACGAACTGTCACTCTATAACAGTGTTTTTTAATCTGTGGGTCGCGCCTCCTAGGGTGTGGCGAAGTTCTACACGATAATAAAAACACAATTTCATGGAGAAGGGAAATAGGTACCAAAATAGAGAAAATCATATGACTTACAGAGCCTTTTGATTTACACACTTTTTGTCCGTCTATGGGCCAAGGGAATCGCCAGAATTTTTCAAACTGTAAATTCAAAAAGTTTGAAAAACACAACTCTACTGATATAAGACTGCAAAATTTCGTTTCAAAATTCCAACGGGGAGTTGGTCAGAGCGTGACAGACGGATGGACCGACAGACCCTCCGCTAATATATATAATATAGATCATCCTCGAAAATATAGTTCATATTGTTCATGTTTTTTATAAGAAAAATCTAAATCGAATCCAAAAAATCTGGCGTGACTGGCGCACAGCACACAACTTTCTCTTACCTTCGGTAATCGAAAGTTGTGTACTGTGCTTGTCTCACCAGATTTTTTTGTGTCGACATGTATTTAGTTTCCGACAGTAGGGTACAATTGAATTCAAGATGTAAAATTTATAAGTATGGGAGGATTCTAGAAGGCCGTGGTTGAGTGTAAACAAGAAAAAGTAAATCGCTAAGCTTTATTTTGTAAGTTTTCATATATTTGTGGAGGAAGTATTATAAACTTTGAGTTTAGGGAGTGTTCTGAACTCTATTTTATATAAGGGAGTAAAAATTTTGATTAAAATCCGCCTGGGTTCCAACCCATGGGAGATAAAGACTCTGGGGGCAGAGAGGGGGACCATATGGAGGTTACGAACGCAATTTTTAGCGCCCTGAATGCTATAGACAATCCCGAACTGGACGAAAATATAGGAAATTTGAAAAGAAAGCATCAAGAAGATGAAGACGAACTGGCTGCTCGTTTAAAGAAACCTCAAGAGGAGTTAATTTCCCCACCTATTGCCGAAGCCGCCGCTCAATCGAATGCTGCCTCCTCATCAATGGGGCTTGCAGAGGAACCCGGTGAGGAAAATCAAATTCCTAAATCTCGACCTCGATACTATTTGTCATGTATAAACAATTCTTACGAGTCATTTGATCGTGGCCCTTACTTTTTGTATATTGAAAATGTCTCTAGTAGAAAGAGAGTACATCCTATGTTTATAGGAAAACTAATTAGGTTGTATTGCCCCGATATATATAATAACATACTTGCTATACAGAAAATAGATTCCTTGTCAGTTAAGATAGAAGTGAACAATTACGTGTCTGCTAACAGGCTTAAAAATGTGGAATTTTGGAAAGAAAATAATCTAGTCGCTTTTATTCCAAACTTTTTGGTATATCGGCAGGGTATTATTAGAGATGTAGATTACTCTCTTAGCGATGAGGAAATAATGACTTATATAGATTCTTGCTACAAGGTCACTAATGCTAGGCGAATTTTCAAAAAAGGTCAGGATAAGAGGGTGCCTACACCATTGGTTGTTCTAACTTTCAGGAGTCAAAGCCTTCCAGTGGATATTAAAATTCTGGAAGTCTGTTGTAAGGTAGATTCGTTTAAACAGAGAGTAATCCAATGTAGTTTTTGTTTGGGATTCGGACATTATCAGAATCGCTGCTCTTCAGTACAGCCTCATTGCAGTAGGTGCGCGGGGGCCCACAGTCTACTTGACTGTCAAGCTTCGGTAAGTTTATGTTGTAATTGCAAAGGGGGACACTGTGCAACAGATCCGAAATGTCCTGAGTTTATCAGACAAGTTAACATTAAGCAACTAGTTACCGAAAGTTGTATTTCCTTTAAAGAGGCGGCAATATTGGTAAACAATAAGAAATCATATGCTAATAAAGCCTCCTCTACAAAGTCAAACTCAGAAATACTAGCGACAGTGGACAACAATCAGAGACAGACAATACATGTGGGAAAAAATAATAACACTAACAGTCAGGTTAAAACCCATAAAATAATCACCATTCATAGCCCTCCCCGTGTACCAATAAAAATGCAGGCCCCCCAATTTCAACTACAAGAAAATATTTCAAACACGATTAATCCTTCGACCCCGATAACTACAAGTCCATATTATATGAAAAATATAAATAATCATGATAGATTTAAATACATCTTGAATAATGTGTTATCAAAAATAATCTCAAATGAAATAACAATAGAAAGGTTCAATTTGTCATTAGAAGATAAAGAATTTTTTATTAATCACATCCATAACGCTATAAATTGTAATGATCCAATAGATATGAGTGAATTAACATCTTAATTGAAATTAGGCTAATTTATAATTTTATTTATTTATTTTATTAATTTTTTTTTTTTTTTTTGTTTTTTTTAGGTAGGCATTTATTTTCAATCAGTTTTCATTTGGTTATAAGGCATATATTAAATTTATATGATTTTTGTTTGTTCAGTCTTATTTTAAGATTTATCTTTTGAATCTATTTCTCTAATTATATTTATATAGATATAAACTTGTAGTTTTTTTTTTTTTTTTATTTATTTTTATTTTATTTTATTTAATTATTGATCTATTTATTTT
>JAKCPI010014311.1:0-44056 GCA_023213315.1 Euborellia annulipes | reverse complement strand
ATTAATATAAAAAATAAAATATAATTATATTTTAGCAGTATTTAAAAGAAAATAGAAAAACTAATCTTTATTATTTGAAATAACCATCAAGTTGATAAATAAAGAATGTTATATATCATGTGTTGGCCCATAAAGTATTAATGAAAAACATATAACCCAATATTTATTAATTCAAATAAGCGAAAAAGATAGGTACCGTCGGGAGGTGCACCACGTCTGCCGATTTGTACTCAGCATGCCCTACTTCTGGATCACAGTTCCCCACTCGCTTATTTCTCTTGTAGACTGGAATTTAGAGATCAAATTTAAATAAGCGAGCGCGGTATTGTGGTCCAAATACCCGTAGTAGATCATGCTGAGTACAAATCGGCAGGTCCGTGGTGCGAATCCCGCGCTACCTACCATTTTCGCTTATTTGAATTAATAAATATTGGGTTATATGTTTTTCATGAAGTTGATGTTTATTTGGTATGTTGCAAATCAGTGATGGCCTGGGTGTTTTTCAATTGTATATATAGGAGAAATGAAGAAAGGCACTCAACAAAAAAACATACAGTTATTGAAAAAGTACGAATCATTGCATAGTTCAGACTATCAGAAAGAGGTAGAATCTGTTTGATATGTCGGGGGATGATACAGACTATTGATACTACAGACCAATGTACACTTTGCAATTAGCAAAAAGAAGAAAACCTGGACCACCTAAGAGATGCTCATCAAGGAAGAGATCTTTGGAAAATTATATTAATGAACGATCATCTGTGATTTCTCTCATTACCTTTGAGAATATTAATCTTTCTAGAGAGAGAGAAAGCTGGAAAAAGAAGAAAGAAGAAGATTATTTATTATATTTAATTTATCTTATTTTTGGAATTATATTTATTGTATGAGTATGTTGTACAGTGAGAGCTACAAAGTGCCTGATCTGCTCGAAAGGGGAACTTTGGGCTTAGGCAACCAAAATGCTTAGCTTTCTGAAGTGTTATCTTAAAAAAGTAGCTTTTCCCCTTCAGTAGCATTAAAAAAAGATGATTTATTTATTTTAAAAATATTGGTTTGGTTAACTAAGCTCAAAGCTTGTGGCGCCCACTGTACTCAGAACAGACAAAGTCGAAACAAATAAATCTATCAATAGGAGAAATGAAGAAAGGCAGTCAACAAAAAACAAAAATTCAAATACTTCTGTCGACATTTCGAACACAATGCTTGTTCATCATCAGGATCAACAAAATTTATTCATATATAAAAGAATTATATTTAAAATATTTTATAATTATGGATACCTAAACAAACACAAAGAAGAAAAGTCAAAAATGTAGTTGGAACTTTTTGCTAAAACTTGTTATCTTAATTTTTGATTTTTAATGAATTTTCCCAAAGATATATTTATGTCGATACAATATATTACTTTAATCAAACCAATAAAAAAATCGAATGGTTGATAATCACTTGCACGCTTTATCTTATATTTATGTTGATGATTTTAATTAATTGATATTTCTTCGTGATTTTAATCAACATAGAATTTATAATCTTTCTCTTTCAATTTTAATGCTCTGTTAAATTACTTTATGAAATAATAACTAGCTGCATTGTAATCTATGAACTGAAAAATTACGTGAAATTATCAAAACCATCCTTATCATTATGAATATAAAATGAGAGATAATTTTACTTTATTATTCCAAGGATTATGATCGAATTTTAGAGAAAATTAATCTTTTTAAATTAAATGATTTGATCTTTTTTTTTTTAAATAAGACGAGCTCTGCTTCTAAAGGAAAGCTAAATTAAATTTGCCCCAAAAAGATTTGTATCATTTTTGTTTTATTCAATTAATTTTTTTAGTTTCTAATATTTTCAGAAAAACTTGACAAAAATGGGGGAAGGGGGTTAAATGATTTGTAAAGAGTACTCTTTCTTAGTATAAATAAACTAAGATTATATCCGTATTTCATTACTAAAAAGAGCAAATAAAATGTATTTAATTTTTTTTATTTCATCCAATAACATTTTCCAAAATAGTTGTCCACTTGCAATTTGGGTCATGTCAATAGCACAGTAGGAGAAAGTGTACTTGATATTTATGCTAACGATCATCATCACTTCCCTTTCCAAACGACAAACTGTTGAACAGAGGAAGGAAAAGACAGACATATAAAGAGCTGAAGGATTGCCTGTCTCAGCTTGGGCAGCTCGTGGTCGCCATCCACGTACCCACAAGACGTGGGCCCCTGAGCGATCAAGATACAGTGTTTTTTAGTTTGTTTCTCCATTTTTTTTTTTTTTTTTTTTTTTTTTGCAATGGGTGCATAAGGTCCGAAGACCTATAATGACCAATAGTCACATGCAGCCAGGAAGAAAATAAAAACAAAAGAAGAAGAATAAAAGAGGAACTCAACTGCGGGAACTGAGAAGATGCCTGTTGAGATTAGACTTGAAAGTCTGAAGATTGTAGGTTTTGGGGAAGATAGACGCAGGGAGCTTGTTCCAAACACGGGAGGTCATGGGGACAAAGGAAGAATGAAAATGACTAGTTCTGTTAGTCGTGATCTGAACAGCATAGGGATGCTGGGACGATGCCTCTCTTGTGTTTTGGAAATACGTACATTCTTAAAGAGGTTTATTTGAATTTTAATATTAATATTTCAAATAACAGTTAAACCTCAATTAATTAGTAAATTGATTACGATATTTTTTGGAATTTTATTTCATGTATTCATTTAAATTTTTTCAAATTTTTACATTTTTTTACTTTGGAAGAAGTCAATAGTCATTACATATTAACAAGATACAAATGTTGTTATGTGACCTTAGAGAAAAAAGTGCATTATGTAACAAATATTCTGTATTAAGGATTTTATTATTTAACTGTTAATACTCATATTTATTTAATCTAAAATAATTTTGGTTTAACAATAGTGATATGATTGGAAATTGGATTTTTTTACAAATAAAGCTAACTGGTTATTTAAATAAGCTCCTTTTGCGGGGGTGTTTTTTTGCCAGCTTTACCCTCTTGGCTCGCATTCATTTAGGGATGCTAGACTGAAAGGGGTCATATTCTCTTGCCAAGGTAAATAGACAGCGGGGGTAGGGTCTGCCAAAGAGAGGACAGGGCTCAAACATGTAATTGACAGATAAAACGAAAAGGGGTGGGAGATTGGAAATGGTGACGGTTGTAATTGCTCTTTGAATAGGGCACCAAAATCAAATAAGGGATATTACTTTTCGTTAAGGGTCTGAATTCTTTTGAAATTGATCTACTTGTTTAATTAAATTTCAAAATACTATTTAATTGATTTTTTATCACTTGTGAAACAGCATTCATTTAATTATAAGCTTTAACTTTTTTTTTCTATTCTAACAAAGAAAAAATAGACGATTTTATAAATTTAAATGAAAACAGAAAAAGCATCTTCGAGGGAGTAGTCGGATCCTCCAATTGGTACTCGGAGTGCCCTTACCACTATGGTAGACCACAGCACGGCATTCGGGTATATGATATCACTTAGAAAGCAATTTTAGTCAGCAGAAGGAATCCGGCGCCACAAATGGTAAGTGGTAAGGGCACTCCGAGTACAAATTGGAGGATCCGTGGTTCAACTCCCGGCGGCACACCCTTATTTTTTCGGGTAGGTATATGAATTAATAAATATTTAATTATATAAATTTCACTTTCGCGGCTCACATACGCGATATATATATAATATCTTAAATATTATAAATTTATATAATTTCTTATTTAAAAATGTTATTTATATATCTGGTAATTTTCAAATCTCGCTAAAAGCAAATGAATTTTAAACAAATATCAATTAAACAATTTCATTTTTAATTTATTACATTTGTAAAAAAAAAAAAAAACCTTCAAAAGGCAATAGTTAGAAAAAGAAATAATTAAAAGAGTTTTATATCGTTTCTTCAATGAAATGGATGGAACGCGAAGCAAAAAAAGGATTTTAAATATTTAAAGGATTAATATTTTTATTTTAACAAAAGAGAGATTTAATTAAAAGCTCTTTAAAGACTAAGGGGTCAATTTAGGTTTTTTTTTGTGTTTTGATTATAAAATAAAATGACAGACATTTTGCTCATGTCTCCCACAGTCCAAAAACTTGTATCAATGTTCGAATTTGCCGGTCGGAAATCCATTTACCGACAGCTGCTTTGTTCTCAGGCAAAATTTAAATAGAGGAGAACTTTTTATTTTTATATGTTCTTCCCCCCCCCTTCATCTCCTCATCCAAGCATCTTTGCTTCTGCTTTCCTTTCATCCTCTTTTCTTCTTCAAAAGTTGCTAATATTTATTCTATCATAAATTTTACTTAAAATTATAAACTCAAAATAACTAGAGAGATAATAAAAATGAAATTAGTAATTCATAATTTTTTTTTTTAAGGTTTCTTTTAAAATTTATTAAAAATAATATTTCAATTTTATACACCAAACAATGTGTTGTCCTAAATATTGTAAAGGTTATAAAAAAAAATCAAATTTTGTTCTGACTGAAAGGAAGCAATGTTAAACAAATTTGTTTTCAAATACTTATTAAAATGTTTAGTCGTTCGGAAGGAAATACCAAGGAACCTAAATTTGCTTTCAAATATTTTCTCTAGCTAACATATAAATCGGTATGTGATATATGGGTTCAAATATCCGCCCCTTTCCGTTTTAAAACAGGGGTAGAATTTTCTCTCTCATCTAATTGAGGGTTTCGTTGGTCTATATGCCAATAAATTATATCAGCTCTTCTTTGAAGCCGATTATTTACACGATTTCTCAGATAGGAAATGCCATTTTTCTCTCTTATTACTAGCTAACATTTAGATATTGTCCTAGGGTTTGAAATATATATTTTTTTTATTAGAGAGAAGATTTATAAAAAAATAATTTATACCATAGCTTACATTGCTCGCTTGGAAATGAATAAATCAACCCCTCAGAGTTTAGTTTAGAAATTTTAAAATAAATGATATTTTTGGCATTAATTGTAGTTTAAATAGTAATGAATAATACAATGGTCAAATGCTCAAAGGGCGATGACCAAGAAGGAACTACAGCTATAACAAATATTCAATTAATAAATATCTGGTGTGACTGATCGCAACATACAACTTTCCTACCCTTTGGCAAGAGAAAGTTGTGTACTGTGTTTGTCATACCAGATTTTTTGTGTCGAGATATATTTAGTTGCTCTTTAGTTCCCAACTTGACCACACGATAATTCATAGATGGCGCTGAGCTTCGAATGCTTCCACATCAGTAAAGTATACTTCAAACGATTTCCACAAAAGATTTCACTGATATACTTTTTAAAGAGCATCTAAAAAATAGTTAATTTATGAATTTTAAACAAAATCGTTGAAGCGAATTTTGAGAAAATCGGAAAAAAAAAACAGAAAAAGTACATCAGTAAAGTATTAGTCCTTTTAGGCCGATCTTGTTCAAAAGCTTATTTTCATTCTTTGGGGAGCTTTCTAACTTAAATATAAAATTTCAACCTCGTAGCTCTTTTAGTTCTTTAGATATTTTGTTCACAGACAGACCATGTCTCGAAAATCACTTTTTTTGGATACATGGGACCTTAAAACGTGAAGATCCTTCAAAATCTTGACATCGAATTTTTGACATGAATCGAATACTTTTTCTCTATATATTTCATATATAGGGTAAGAGAAAGTAAAAATAAATATAATATAAGTATCTATTGGAGCTATTTCAGAAAGTATAAAGTAAAACGTCGCATTGAAAGTCAATGACACCTCCAAATGAATTCCAAAAGTTACTAGATTTATTTATTTACAATAAATTAGTTTTTAATTATCAAAATAACTTAACTGATAAAATCAAAAATAGTTTCTGGATAAAGTAAGCCATATGTCTTCCAACAAAACATGTAATTGTTTAATTAATTGTCTTTCATGTTTGTTTTGAATTGTTTGATTTACACTCGGACTGGGGATCATTGATCTGTTTCTTAACAGATATAAACATTCCGTATCGGAAGTTTCATTGCGCATCCGAATCATAAGGCGTTAAATACGACGTCTTCCATACATACGCCTTTTTTTGCTCCTTTTTTTTTATCTCCTGACTTGAGTTACGAATGTAGGTTGTTCAAGCCATTAAACAAATGCTCGGGCATCAAGATCTGTGACCGATATTTTTACCTAACTGCTAGCGACTGTTTGCTATTTATATTTTCACTTCGGGAATAAAAAAATGAAATAAGAAATATCTCAACTTGGAGTAAAGATAAAAAAAAAACGCATCGAAGCAGGTATTATTAAGCTTATTATTTATGTATTATAGAAAACATTGTGTTATTTTATGAAACCACGATGCAAGTGAAACTTTTTTCGGATCGTATGCGTTTAACTGAAAATTTTCAGAAAATTATTCAATTAAGGGTATTAAAATCTCGTTTTTAATCTTAACTTCATAATTGGAAAATGGGAAATCAATAGAGGCATATTAAAAACTGAGAAAAATATTTATTTAGTATTTGAATCATTTTAAAAATTATATTTTATCAATTTAAAAATTCAATAATTAAATCTCAGAATTATTTTTTATAATTCATCATATATATTAAATTTTAACTTTGCTATTTTTGTCGTCACGGCTTGTGACATCATAACTTGTAGCGTCACGGCCTTTGACGTCATGGCTTGTAACGCGACTTGCTGATTGAGAAACGAAAAAATTTGTGTCGATCAAAATAAAGTTTCACTTTAATATTTTTTTTTTTAATTCTTTCATTTAAATTTAAAAAAAAAGTACCGAAATATTTGTATCGAAGTATATATACTGTTTTAGAACTTGAATATAGCTGATGAGATCACTTTATATAATAATAAAAGATTTTCTCTTAACTCACTCATTTTATCGTTCAAACTTAAAACATCAGAAACTTTGAAAGTGTAAAATATTTTTTTTTTTTTTATGTTGAATCAAAAACGGATCTAATTTAAATTATTTATTATGATATGGCAGTAATAATCATCGTGTAAAATCTGAAGTGTATAATTACTGCCACTAAAATAAACTTTAAGACAATCTTTTATTATAATATTATAATTTAATAAAGAGATGGTCATAAAATTTTTTTAAGAGACAATTATCTTATAAGCAATCAACTTAATTAATTTTAAATCTAACTCTATAACTTTGATAATAAAATTCTTAAAGACTATTACGAGTATTATTGTTATAGTTTCATCATTTATTTGAAATTAGCATATAATTTTCAAAATTCACGAAATATTTTTTTTTTTAATACTTTATTCATCGTCTAGGTTCGTTTAGGAATTTAAAATACGGTATTTAATTGGAATGATGTAATAATAAATATAATATGAACATAAATAATTTTTTTTTAATTCAGATTCCCTTTTAAAAGAGCAGATGGTTACAGATGTTTTTTTTTTTTTTTTTTTTGCAATTGATAGAGTGGCTAGAGAGAGAGAGCTTTAGAAATTGTATGGCAGCCAGTTGTTGCTCACAGACTTAGTTTACAAATAAAATTAAATAATGTTTGGATTTTGTTTTTATAAGCATCAAGATAAATTAAAAGTTCTATGCCCTCTGGCTAAGAAATAATAAATTAAAAGTTAAAATAAAATTCAAAAAAAAAAAAGTTTTTCATAAAAATAATTTTAATACTAATGTTATAATCTGCGGAGTGTTTATGAAAAAATTTTGATTAATTTTATGAAATAAATTAAATGAAAATTCAGGTTTATTGACAAACTTACATCTAGGGATCTACATTCTGATATAAGACGCTTGGAGTCGGTTGCTTCACCTCTACTCAACTAGCAAACTTATCATGGGCGTACCCAGCGAGGGGTAGGGGGGAGCAGCTGCCCCCCCCTCCCTAGAAGCAACAAAAAAAAAAAAATAAAATGTTTATAAAGTGATGAAACGAAACAAAATTGGTGGATGGCGACGGGGAATGATTCTTTTTGTTAGGACTCGAGGGTTTTTAGGCCTTTAATTCGAATACTTTACCTCTCTATATAAAAAATAGCTATGTCACAATCTGGACGACCATGATCTGCCCCCCCTGGACGACCATGATCTGACCATGCCCCCCTCCCCTAGAATTGATCCTGGGTACGCCCATGAAACTTATCCGCCCGATAGCAAATTATCGATGTAGTAAACATGAACACGTTTAACCTCCGAGTTAAACGAACCGAGTTTTTTCACATATAATTAGCTATCTGAAGTATAAGGAAAGTTTTGTGAAGTTTGTACTTAATAAAGGAAATATTTATAAAAAAATTATTAAAAATTAAAATTAATTAAAATAACCCCGGGCCATGGCGTAGTGGTTAGCATATTATTTGTACCTAGGGTCGCGAGTTCCATGGGACAAAATTTATTTTAATTGAATTGGCTATCAATCAATTTAAATAAATTTATTTATTTTTTTTTTGACAGTCTTATTTTAATAAAAAATCTTTGTTCTTGAAATTTTGACTTTATTACAATATAATTATTTTCTTCTTCTTTCTTGCCTTAATCTCGCGGTGCGGGGTCGGCGGCTGGAGGGGGGGGGGGGTTTGCGACCGGGAAGGAATAGAACAGGCACGTCGCACGGTCTGGCGCCTGTTAAAAATATAGAAGGGAAGAGACTGACATGCAAAGAAAAGAAGTACTGCCAGTCCCAGCTAGGGCAGCTCGTGGTCGCCATCCACGTACCCATAAGATGAGGGCCCCTGAGCAATATTACAATATAATTATATTGTATATATCTAATAAATATTTTCTTACCATTATAAGTTTTTGTTTATCTCTTATCTTAATTATTCTTATTATCATTAATTTGTTAAAGATTTTGGAACTAATATTCTTGTTAGATTGCATATTTTAATATAAAATAATTGCCTGGCTTTTCCTACAAGTTCTAGTCTGCGTAACCTTATATCTCAATAGTAAAATTTAGTCAATAGATCGGGTCGAATTTTAATGATACATGCAACTCTGGGAAGGCCAGACGTACAACCTGACGTGGCATGGGTTAAAAAAGAAAACTGGCAGAAAAAATACTAGAAATAGCTCGAGTAACACGTTTTTGGTCGCCATCCACGTACTCAGAAGAAGTGAGCCCCTCAGTTACTAATCTTATTTTTCTTAATTATAAAAAATTAGGTTTATTTCCAATCCAAATACTACAATTTTCTACCGATACCTTGACGGTAATTTTTTTCTAACATAATATATGGACCATGTTTTGCATGAAGGAACCAAGCGCCATTATGATGGAAATTGAGATAATACCGCCATCTTGTAGAGAAAAAGAAGATGCACTTTTTTATTTACATTACTCTGTTCACTTTTTTTTGTAAAAAAACAAGAAAAAAAAGTCATTGGCATTGGGTGTGTTTACAATTGTGCAAATGAATGGCCTTTATCTCATATTTAGGTTAATGGCGCTTGGTTCCTTCGTGCATAACATATTTCATATAATAGAATGAATTTTTTTAAGAGAAACTTTAATAAAATATGGGGATTGACTTCCCCGAGTTTCTTATATTCTTTTAATTACGTGTGGTGGACCTAGATAGATGAAATTTTATATTCCTTACACTTTAATTTCTTCAACTTTTGATCACTTGGAAGTATCTTTCTTAAATTTTTTCAAAATTTTGAAATTTTCAATTTTTTTGTTATATTATAATAAAATACTCTATTTTAAAGTTTTTATTCTTACTTTTTTCGAAAACTGAATATTTTTGATAACAAGAAGAAATAGAAATTTTCGTTAATTTTGATAAAACAAAACAAAATCATACAATGTCTAAAAATATAAACAAATTCATTTGTTTCACAAATTCATTTGTTTATATTTACCCTTTTTTAATGACACTTGTATGATTTTGTTTTATTTTTTATCAAAATTAACGAATATTTTCTATTTCTTCTGGATTATTTCAAAACTATTCAGTTTTCGAAAAAATGTTAAAGAATAAAACTTTTTAAAATAGAGTATTTTATTTAATATAACAAAAAAATTGAAAATTTCAAAATTTTTGAAAAAATTTTAAGTAAAGTACTACTTCCAAGGACGAATTTACTCCAAAAGTTGATAGAAATCTACAATTTTAGTTAAGGAGCATATACCAAATTTCATCTATCTACTGTTTGTTTTACAATCGTGTTCACACACACACACACACACACACACACACACACACACCCACACAACATAATGCCAAAATGTTTTTTTTGACTCAGGAGGCTAAACGTGAGAAACATCAAAATCTCGAAGTCAATTTTTTTCATTACAAACTTTCTCTTTACAGAAAGAAAAATCACGAAACATGAGAATGTTAAAAAAAATCATTTTTCTACTTTACAAATAATTGTAGTGAAATTGAAGCGATTAAAACAATGTTTTAATTAACATTTTTTTTTTTTTTTTTTTTTTGAAGAATATTAAATTAAAAGGTTGAATTTCACCGGCCTTTTAAAATCACATTTTAATCAAGTATCAGTTGACTAAGTGAACAGATCCGGGGCGACGGTGATTATATAAATCTACGGGCGTCGGAATTGCTTTTAATCCCCGGCTTTGTAATGTCCATTGATAAATGCAGGTGTTGATTATATAAAGCCCAAGTTTTTTCTTTGTGTTGCTTTGAACATACCCATTAAAACCATAAATTTTAAATTGTTGCTCTTGTTTTTTGAATAAACACGAAAACTATTTCTATTATTCAGATATATAGACTATACAATCGAATTTTGTTACTTAAATGGGTTCCCTGGATACGAAGAAAATATCTAAAAGTAGGACGTATTTTTTAATTCGATGGCTTTTATTAAATCTGAGTATATGTGGATCATTTTTTCAAGTACGGTTTATATTTCGCTTGTAACTGGGAAAGAGAATTTATAACTTTATCACTGGCAATGTTGTCTTCATTTTTACTTTTTTAAATAATTTTTATTTCACGTTAAAATTTTTTTTTTTTTTATTTTGAGCCTGTTTACAAAAGAAGTATAGGGCTATAGATAAAAATTTGAGATAACAATATACTGTATAGCCTACTTATGACAGTCTTATGATCAGGGTATTGAAATATTTACAATTAATAATTATGTAATATCAGGGCCGGAACTAGGAGATTTTTTAGGGGGGCAAAATTTAATTTGCCGCCCACTCCTTAAAATTTTCTATACAAAATTCATATCATTTTACCTTTTTTTAGTAAATCTTTCTTTAATTGCCGCCCCCTGATATCTGCCGCCCGGGGCAAACGCAGTGGCGTCATTTGGGGGCAGGGGGGCATTTGCCCCCCCCCAAGGGCTCTGATTTTTATAAAATTTTATATTATTCTAAATAAAATACTCCAAAATACATCTACGAGTATACAAATTGTACAAAATTAAACAATTAATTAAATTAAAAATGTTTTGGCCAAATTTGAGTACCCGTTTGTAAGTAAATTTTAAGAAAAAAAAAATGTTTGCCCCCCTAAGAAAAGATGAAATGACGCCACTGGGCAAACGCACCCACTGCCCCCCCCCCTAGATCCGGCCCTGTGTAATATTTACTATTTTTATACTAAGGAGGAGATGATTATAAGAACTTGATATTTATTTACTTTTTTATAACACTCACACTTTTTCCCATTCACACACATTCACTCAGTCTTTTCGGCAACTTAGGCCATTTAAGACTTTGGCGATAACCGTTATTTATGATAATATTTATTGGGGGTCCAGGCATTTTTATTTAAGCCATTAGGTATCAAAAAGGCTTAAATAAAATCATCGGACTGTTTGGGATCCGAACCAGTGACCCTTCGTTTAGAACTAACTACACCAAGCCCGAGGGTATTTGATTACTTAAATGTAATTTTTCCATTTTTCCAGGGACGGCGACTTGAATATAACGATTCAATAGGCGTTTGGCCGCAGCATCGTCGACTTCAATTGCGTGATATCACGAGAGACCTTCACGCAGGGAAATATCAATGTTTGGCAAGAAATGATGAGGGAGAAGGGAAAAGTCCGCCGTTCCAGCTTAAAGTTTTATGTGAGTTTCAAGTTAATAAAACAATCTGTAATCTATTATTAAAAGAGAGCATGTTTTTTTTTTTTATTCAACCTTGAAAGATTAATACCCTTTATCTATCCTAAATTTTATAATATTATTTACCCTATGTGGATTGTAGTTCGTAAAACAATTATTTTTCTAGAAAAGAAATTCTAAAGGAAAAAATAAATAATCTTATATGCTCAAAGTCTTTCAAATCCTAATTGAGTTAGCATATAACAATTCTGATCTTTACACTTGTTTTCACGTATAGGGCACATTTTTGACTACCTTCAATTAATTAAAAAAAAGAAAAAGAAAATTATTTTCCCTAAATAAGATCTCATAACATATACAATAGGTTATAGGATTAGGTTAGTTGAAGGGTTGAAGGTTAGAGAAGGTGTGAAAATATATTAAATAAAATAGGATACCAGAATTTAATTTGTTTAAGGTCTTTTTCGGCTTCTGAGGTCATTTAAACCCCTATTTATTTAAATTGATTGATATTCAATCCAATTGTAATCAATCTTTTCGCCTAGCACGGGATGCTTACCCTCGACCTCTGGCGCCAGTAGCTAATGCTCTACCTCTGAGACATAGGTCAAGGGCCCAGAAGAAGTTTGAAAAAGAAAATAACGTAACATTATGGGAGATTTTATAGCCAAAGTAGTACTTGTTGAATATGTGAAAATGTTGCTTAGTGCACGATATCGTGTTGTGTAAATAAAAGGCAAATCGTTTACCGGTAAATAACGCTATACGATCTAAAACGACTTAAATAAAAATGAGAAAAGATTAATGGAAACTTTTTAGACAATTTTTTGAATAACGAAAAGAAATTAAAATTTTAATAATAAATACCAGTAGTCAAAAAAAATGGCTGACTATATTAACGTATTTAACATAATAAATTTAACTAAAACTATTTAAAGATTATAATTAAATTTTAGTCGAAAAAATGTCCACTATTTTTGACCAAACACTCTGATTGCTATATTTTAAAAATATTTATTCTCTTATTAAATTCAAAAACATAAACGAGTCAATAGGGAAATAAATTTCTTGTTTGATGTAAAATTTTATGTTTAGTTTAAGAATATGCAGTTAAAATAATTTTAAACAATTAAATAAAGTTTTGTTTCATAAATGAATGAATGAATGAATGTTTATGACAATTATTGGAAAATGGAATTAAACTGGAAAATAAACAAAATAGACTTCTCATTTCATTTTAAAATTTATAATAAAATTTAAATAAAACACCTAGTTAGTTGATAATAAATTTATATTTGAAAATTAAACAATTATAAGGGCTTGATATTGTCATATTACAAACATTGAAACTCGTTTTTTGGAATGATTAAAAAAATATTAGTTTTAAGCAAATAAAATCTTTGTTTCTTCATAGAAAAAATTTAATCTCCTGTTTAACCAGATGGTAAAATTATCGAAGTTTCTATTGTCCAATGATTTCTTTTTCTCCCTTTTATTTGTCTTATAATTAAAGTAAAATTGTATCCTTTTTCTATTGACTTTATAAAAAGAAAAATCTAGGAAAACATTTTTAGATCATTTGATATAAATTCTAAAAGGTTAGTCGTCAAAGTGTTCTCGTATGACGTAGAAGGGGACATTACCCCTTCCAGAGTAAGGGGGTAGCTAAAATGCTCATGTGACAGTCGAATTCTCTCATACCCATTCGGCCATCTCGTTTTTGTCGAAATAAATCGATAGCTCGAACTGAAAACAAATGAGTCGTGACCTAGCCGGTTGCCCATCCCAATTGGGGCGCCGCGAACCGGGACCCCCCAACCACCGGCGGTTGGGTGGGTGGATGCTGTTGTTTTGCACAGCGAAGCGGCGCCACCCCCGTTTGACTTGCATCCACCCTCATCCCCTTTTTCCATTCGATAAAAAAACAACAATTTCGAGAGGTTATCTCGAATGTGATTCTCTCCCATTATAATGCCCTATGGCGTCAGCGGCTATATGTGGTCTGACTAGCCAATTGAAAAGATAATATAGACATTTATAGCGTTATTAGATTATTCCTCTTCCCTCTCTGCCGCCGCTCATTCCGTTCCATCCAACTTCCCCCCAAAGGGTTCGGCAATTATTCAACCAAAACCCCAATCGGAAAATCACGCATTAAATTGGAAATTTTCGCCTAGACTTAATACAATAGGGAATATTAGAACAAAGATATATTTATAAAATCGTCTTTAAAAAAAAAAAAGTTTGTCTCATTTTCATTTAGAAAAGTCCTTTGATTAATTCAAAAAATTTTATAAGCACGCATCTATTGACAAAAAAAAGTTTGCCTATGCTATTTTAATAAAAAATTCATCTAGATATGAAGAACTAAAAAACGATTGAATATAATTGTAGGCTTATAAATAATTAAAGTAAAAAATAGTAATGAGCCGACCCCGCAGAGAGAAAAAGAAATTTTATAAATAATGATTAAAATTTTTATTTTATGGCAATAAATAAATTCACACTAATTTTCTGCCTTTAGGAAGAAGCCCCTGCCATTTAGAGAAAGCTACTAAAGATACTGGGCTGGTGTGCTGGTTGCATATACTTAAGTGATCAATGTGAATTTTTTATTATGAACAAGCTCTTCGTTATCTTCTAACTTCTATCTTCTAACCCTTCGAATAATTAAAACTGATATTTAGGTCTATTCTCTAAAAACAGACTTTAAAATTTAAAATAAACAAATAGGTGTTAAAAAATAATTAAAAACAATCAGCTTTAAAAAATGCTATTCAAAATCACCTCCCTGCCTCAAATAGCTATTCTGTAAACAAAAATTTAAAGCCAAAGCGTTAACATTTAGTAAATAGTGTTAAAAATTAATGCAATTTCTAGGGGGTGCTTTTAATATTTAAACTTCGTGTTTAAAATAAAAATGGCGTCCTTAACCTAAAAAATAAGGTTATGATTTTGATAGCTTTAAAATAAAAATGTTAACGTCGCTGTTAAAACTTTGTTTAGAGAATAGCATTTTTTAACGCTGATTGTTTTTACATTACTTTTTAACACCCATTTGTTTATTTTAAATTTTAAAGTCTGTTTTTTTAGAGAATAGACCTGATTGAGCTTCATAAAAGTTTTTCCTACCAAAAAAGGGGGTCGGGGGCTAACTCTCCTTGACTAGAGCCCTGTGAAGCGGGAAGGGCTGCTAGTTTTTTACTTTTTTATAAATCGCCCTATTTACTCTTTTATAAATAAACTTATTATATGAAGCGGTCAAATTTATAAATAAAAATCACCCAGGTTAAAAAAAAAAATAAAGTGAATTTTTAGAGCATAAAAAATGAATTTCCTTAAAAGAATTAAATTTAGTTTATTTTTTTAAATCTAAAGTTTACTAATTTAAATTTAAACGATTGTAAGTAATAGTTATTTATCTAATCGATGGGAATTTTTTTTTAGATTAATTTAGAAATAAATATAATTAATTCTACTCCAGGTATATATATATTTTTTTAACACTCACGCTTCTTTTTTTTTCATTCACACTCACATTCACACACGCATACACACAGTCTTTTCGGCAACTTAGGGCATTTAAGACTTTTTACGATACCCGTTATTTGTAAATATATCTATTGGGGATCCAGGCATTCTTATTTAAACCATTTGGTACCAAAATGGCTTAAATAAAATCATCGGACTGCCTGGGATCCGAATCCTCGACCCTTGGTATACAAGGCAGGGGCGCTACTAACTACGCCAAGCCCGAGGGCTATAAAAATTTGATATTCTAATGATTTATTTGACAATTAAACTTTTCATTAATTAAAATACATCATAAAGGTTAGATAGTTAAAATGTTTTTTTTTTAACTTTAATAAATGCATATCGCGCTCTATATATTGTCAAAATAAACAACAATAATAATTATTATAAAAAAAATGATAGCGATAAATTTCCTGTTAATTAACCTGTTTATTCAAATATATCTTAAAAAACAATAACAAAAGTATTTTGGGCGTTGTCAAAAAAAAAAGTAAAATAAATCTTTGTTATCTATAATGAGTTTCCAAATGAAACTGGACGATGTTGAGTATTTTATATAATAACATTTCACAAAAAAATAATAATAATAATTAAAAAAAACAACAACAATAAAATAAGGGATATCATGATATTATTTTAATATTGGAAAATAAAAAAAAAAAATACTGATAAAATAATTTAATAACAAATTTAATTTTTATTTATATATAAAAGCATTACTCATTAAAGGATGTTTATTTTCATCACATCAGCCAGGGTAGAATTAACGAATTAAAAGGAATTACAGCCTCATGAAATGGTTTAATATCTTTCTAAATAAGAAAAGTTTTATAATACTTAAAACTAGCAATATAAACTTCGAAAAAAAAATTGTAAAATTTGACGGTCTTTAAAAACAACTTTTGATTTTTTATTAAAATGCAAAACATTTCTTTCTTTAAGAATATAAAATTTATGAACATAATTAAATAAGTGTAAAATATACAATTGACGCTTAATATCATGATAAAAATGAATATAAAATATACCTACTAGAATTAGGGGAGGCTAGTTTGCTTGTTTTCTAGAGAAGTAGGCTGCATTATTCAGAAAATGATTTAATTTTCAATTAATCAGAATTTAGGAGTAAGTTTTTATAGACGGACTGATGATGAGTCATTAAATATATATATTTCGAAACGTCTCCCGAGTTGAGAAGCACATGAATGCCTTTTATTTGTCTGAATCTGCCCTTATTAATATCAAATATATTTACAACTACCATATTAATATGAATATTATAAATATTTTTATTTTGTTACTTTGCTGAAAAAAATCTACCCATGGATATGTTATATATTTTTTTATTAATTTTTCAACTCTCTTTTAGGTAAAAGAGGACTGAATAAAAATGACCACCAATTTTTTAACTTTATTTGACAGCAATTTTTTTAAATAAATATTTTAATTTTTAAAAAATTATTTCTTATTATTTCCAAAAATATTAAATTATAAATGTAAAGTTTGCTCTTCTTGGCTTAATATCTCTATATTTAAACTTTATTATTTCAAACTTTTCTTTTCATATAGAACTCTCTTTATCAAGTATCCAAGTTTTTCTACTGGAATATAAAATGATAATTTATTTATTAAATAATTGGCAAAAAACCAAAGCCATGGGGGAAAATTTTCTGATTAAACGATAACTGAAAAAAAAAAGTAAAAAGAGATAAAGACGAATTTATGAGATCAAAACAACAAATTTATAAATTTTGTTTTTTAACAAATTAAATATTTTTTTGCTCTATATATAAATTAGCTTCCATTAGGTTTGGAGTGAAATAACAACGCCAAGGTACGATACGTGTTGTATTGTGAACTCGGCTTTTCGCAGACAATTAGGGAGTTTTGTCTTCCAAATGATAGTGGCGAAAATATATATATATATATAGTAAACGAACAAGAGCATTTGTAAAGCCAAAGCTTAGGGTGGCTTGGGGCTATCTGCAGCTATTAAGGCCTAAAGACAATGGCGGCTTGTGCTAAGTAATAGTTAATAGAGGTCTGGTTGCCGTCTACCCAACACCGTCCAGGGGGCTATAATTCACCTAACCCCCCTTCTTCCCCCCCACTCCCATCTCACACACTCTCCAAGTGTCCTTTGGCGAAATACGAAACACCTTCATGATACGACATTTTTCTCCATTACACCCTTTAATTTCCTAAAAAATAACTAACAAAGTGATAAACATTAATTCACTCCACCCATTCTAGAGGTTTGTCAATTAGTTCATTTGAACACAATAATTTTTTAATCTAATATAGGTAGGTACATACATAAAATTCCTTAAATAAGTTATAGTTAATAAATTTGTTTAATATAAATTTTTTTTTAGGTATACTATATATGAGAATATGGCCAATTTCTATTTTGTTTGAGAAAGTGCGCCGTATAAATAAAAGTAATTAAATAAAAGCACTTAAAAAAGAAATATACCATGGTATAATATAGATAGGCCTATAGGTATACGGTATTTTAAAAATACTTTTGTACGCCTCTGACAATATTTAATCGAAATCTAGTTGGCGATGAGGCGAATTCCTTATTTTTATGCAACACGATCTACAAGTGCACGAGCGCTTTAGTGGAATTCCACTAACTTGTTTATGTAGCTATCTGTTTTACGTGCAGTTTTCTCACAACTATCACAACATTCATTTTACGCAAATGCTCTTTCTTGAAAAGAACACTTTGTTACTTGAAAAGAAAAGACAAGAAATGAACCCTTTATATATAAATTTTTTTTTAACAAATTTAAATTGTATATTTTATTTTATTTATTGTTAATTGAGTACACTATTATATTGCTGTTAATCAAAACCCAGTCTCTATTATAATAATAAAAAAGAATTAGGCTGGACTCACACTTATTTTGAGGAGGAGAAGGAGTAAAGAATAAAAGGACTGCCTTGGCTAGGGAAACTCGTGGTTGCCATCCAAGTAGGTACTCACAAGATGTGAGACCTCAAGTAAACTTTAAATAAAAACTAAGAAGAGTACAGATGCACCAAATAAGTCTCTGGATGCCAAATACCGGAGTCGTTTCGGACAAAATGTATTAGTTCATTCCTTATGGGCTTATATCTAATTTAGGCACAAAGTTGTCATTGTTCTTGTTGCACAAAAGTACGTACACAGGTATTTTTTATAAAAGTGCGAGTGTTTAAGACAACATGAGAGTACTCTATTCGCGATTCTAACATAAACAGCCACTTCTCTCCTAATAATATTTAAATCAAACTCTGTGTAACTATCAGATCGCAGCAACGAAATATCATTTTAAAAATTTATCAAAAACAAATCAGGGGTAATAATAACGACTGTTGAAAAGAGGAAGGAAGAGACAGACCTACAAAGAAATGAAGGACTGCCTGTTCCAGCTCGGGCAGCTCGTGGTCGCCATCCACGTACCCACAAGATGTGGGCCCCTGAGCAAATTTTGTTAGAAAAGTATATTAGAAAAAAAGAAGTGGCCAAGCCTTTGGACGTCACAACTGTTTGTTGGGGGAAAAATAAAAGTAACTTAATATTAGATTTCCAAAATATGGTTCAGCAGAGTAAGGAAACTCTTGGAATCAAATCTATGAGTGGTATTTTTTAAAATTTAATATTTAATTATATATTCCTTTTTTTTTTTTTTTTTTTGGAATGGGTGCATAAGGTCCGAAGACCTATAATGACCAATAGTCACATGCAGCCAGGAAGAAAATAAAAACAAAAGGAGAAGCATAAAGGGGAAACTCAACTGCGGGAACTGAGAAGATGCCTGTTGAGGTTAGACTTGAAAGTCTGAAGATTGTAGGTTTTGGGGAAGATAGACGCAGGGAGCTTGTTCCAATCACGGGAGGTCATGGGGACAAAGGAAGAATGAAATTGTTTTGTTCTGTTAGTCGTGAACTGAACAGCATAGGGATGCTGGGAAATTCTAATAATAATGAAACAATATAGATCAAAAGTTAAACGTTAAATATATTTAATGTCAAATCGTTATTAAGCATATCAGATAAGCCATATTTCACTTTTTTTTTTTAAATCAAAGAAGGATTAATGTTCTCACCAGCCTATTGAAAGTCGTTAGATCAAGGGTCATTTATCATCAGTGAAAAAACTTTAATCCACTTGGCTTAATTATATTTGAATGATATATCAATAAATTTATTTCCAAGTTTTTCTAGAAAAATCTATAATATTATTAAACATATCGATATACACTTTCTTTTTATTAATATAGCTATCGATTTAAAATACATTAATATAGATATTATTATACTTCATTCTTTTCTTTATGGGGTGGAAAAACTTCGTCCGATATTCTAATTCTAATTCAAAGATGCCATTTTAGCCACCAATTACTTCCTCCGATATAGAAAATGAAAAAGTCCTCAATATCTAAATTTACATTCTGAATGTCCGAAACATGTCAACTTTACTAAATCCCGAAATTTTTATTTTTTATTTTAAAAGATAGCTACAAAATATGAAAAGTATTAAAGATGTCGGTGGCGGAAAGGCCCAATCCTATACAGATGTCAGTATATTTTTCTGCCGACACCCCAACCCTGGTAACAACTATAGAATAATTGAAGGGGTCGGCTGCAGATAGTACTAACCCACAATTATGACAATTTTGACCAGACTTTTCAGCACCATCAATTGAGCAAAGGTCTGTACTAGTTGTACAATTTGTTTCTCAGCCTGATATGGTCATAAAAGTGCTCTGGCGTTTTGTTTGTTTTCAAAGTTTAAAATTGAAACATCTCAGAACTATATTTATGGGTTATCACTATCTGCGCCCGACTTCTTCAATTGTTTATAGGAGACGCCTCCATTGAATAGATTCTTACTCTATTAATTCACTAATTATTGCAAACTTTGTTATCCATCACATACTTGAACAAGTGCTCATTCCTGGGCTAAATAACACAATCTGTGGCGTGCTTTGGGGAGAGGGGGGAGCTTGGGATACAGAATCCTCTCTCCAAACAAAACGCTTATAAATAATGCTTCTTAAAATATCAGGCCAATTTTCTTTCCCTCCAATTAATCTTCATGATGAATGCAGAAAATTCAAAAAAATTTTACAGAAGGGTATTTTAATTTTTAGTATTTTCAGGTTGGAAAGCAAGATTTTAGTTATAACCTACATAAGATAATTAATTATCTTATTATTAAACATAAGAAAGTATAGTTTCAATAGATTAAAAATTTTATTATTTGAAATTTACTTAAAGAGTTAAATCTACGCCACGTGTTCAAGTAGAATAAAAAAAATATATCCAACTTTAGATACCCCATTCTTTTTTTTTTTTTTTGAATTGTATTTAAGTTCCTGAAATAATCATGCAGCAGGAAGGGCGTGAGTCCTTCCCCTAGGGCATTTGTAGGCGATTTCAAAATAACGGAAGAAATAATTTCTAAATATACTTCCTTTTTCTTTTATATCAAATAAAATATTTAAAGTCGAGAGGGTGTTTTTGCATGTTGTTGGCCCTGTTTTGAGATCAATGTTTATAGCTTAGCTTTCTTTTTTATTCAAGTTTAATATTATATATATAAATTTATAAAAGTAAATTTTGAAATTAAAAAGTTTTGATTAAAAAAATAAGCAACAAATAAATAAATCTTGTTTTTATTTTTTGTAAGTGAAAAACATGTTATTCTGTTGGATTAAAAAAATTCCCTAGAGGAATATTAAATATAATATAAATCAGTAAAGGAATTAAAGATATAATTTTGATTTAGGTAAAAAAAATAATTGATGTCCTGAATTGAATGAAAAATTTTGAAACAAAAACCGACTGTGTGCATGTGTTTGTGTGAATGTGGGTGGGAAAAAAGTCTGAGTGTTTATCCTAATAAATAATGTTTATTATCTGATTTTGCATTTTTGTATTTGTTATGAATATATTAGTGTTACACTGTGCAATGATAAGTTTAAATGTGAATAAAATTTACAAAATGGCAACTACGCTAAACAACTTGTATGTATCATTGCAAAGAAATGAATATTATTTACCTATGAAATCTTCATAATTTCCAAATGGATCGACAATATCATATCCCCTACCATGGGCGTACCCAGCGAGGGGCAGGGGGGCAGCTGCCCCCCCCCTAGAAGCAACAAAAAAAAATTAAATGTTTATAAAGTGATGAAACGAAACAAAATTGGTGTATGGCGACGGAGAATGATTCTTTTTGTTAGGACTCGAGGCTTTTTAGGCCTTTTACTCGAAGGCTTTACCTCTCTATATAAAAAATAGCTATGCCACGATCTGGACGACCATGATCTGCCCCCCTCACCATGACACCATGCCCCCCCCCCCCTAGATTTGATCCTGGGTACGCCCATGTCCCCTACTATGAAGAGCGGGAAAATTTTACAACATCGTTTTTTTTTTTTTTAATTTTATTTAAGATATTTTAACTTATATTTAAAAATCTGGTGTGACAGGTCGCACAACTTTCTCTTGAATTGTAAATTATATTCTGTGCCATATTGGAGGAAGAGTAAAAAGGCGATTTTGTTGACATATATTAATATATAAGTTACACTATATTCAACTCTAAATTATTTTGAATCTAAATTTGATTAACTTAATTGTCTGATAATTAAACTTTCAAACAACTTGTCAAATATTTCATATTTTTATTAGCTCCCTTATTTTTCTCATACATATGATAATTCTTAAATTTTTCACTCCATTAGTTAAATTAGTTAAGAACAATTTTTCTTTCATGCATAAAAAAGTAGAATAAAAAAAAAAAATAAATAATGTTTTTGAACAGTACGCCAATAACTTTTGATTTTTTTTTTTTAAGTTTTAATGGAGAGCCCTCGAGGCTTTCCAAGAATTATATTTTGTTGAAAGTGTTCTCCGAGCTATTTTTTTATTACAAGTAAATAAGCATACCATTAGTTGTGATGTACGAGTTCATAAATAAAACTTGTGTTTGTGGGTTTTCGAGGCAGCAGGCACTGATTCTCAAATGTGAAAATGTGAAAATGCACGGGCTCAGCAGATGGAGTCCTGCCAAAAGCACGTAAACACATTTCTCTCTTTCGGATTAGAAAAAAAACAGGCCCTTAAACTGTGCCACGTTAATTAACTATGGCCTGTGCCAATTCAATCGCGTTGCTTGTTTTTCTTACCGGGGATATTCATTGGGGAATCCGAAAAGCCTGCCAAACTCTCCGAGCTATGAATCATTTTGATCAAATGTCAATAGATCTGAACTTTCAAAACACCATAAAAATCACCTATATTTAAATTAATGATTCAATACACAAATCAAAAAATATTTTTATTAATAAAAGACTTATCGAACAATGCTCCGAATTATTTTTATAGCCAGAAGCCTGCGCCTCCTTGACCTCCTTGCTCGCTTACAGCAGGATTTTTCTTGTTGCAATGCAAGTGTTAAGATGTTAAGAAAGGATCTTGAGTTTAAGCGAAGGTACCAACTGGGAACATATAGCTACTAATTTCCACACACACTTTCAACAGATTTTCAAAATTATACAAAAAAATAAAAAAATGTAAATAAATTGTGGTCAGTGAAGACAATTTATTTACTTGTGAACACTATTCAGAAGCATTGACCAAGGAAGAATAGAATAGGCTTCTTTAAACCTAATTACGTTCTGGTTGGCAAGAAAAGCCTACGAGTTTTATTTATTTTTTTTTTGTTTTTGTTTTTAATATTTCCTCCCCCCCCCCCCCCCCCCCCCCCGGGGGGGGGGGAGAAGGAAAAAAACCAAATGTTTGGATATGAAAACTTCAGGGTGTTGTGATTTATTTATGCTAATATCTCAATGTCGTCATTTTTTTTTATCTAAATATACTGTATTATTATAATATTAATTTGAAAAATATGAAGGCGCTTGTGTCGCCTTGTCTTTTACAGATGATATATATTATTATTTTTTATTATAAAATATGTTGTATTCAAAATTAAATAATATTCCGTGCTTCAAAAAATTGATAACTATTAATAATAGAATGTATTGAAATTTTAGTACATGAATTAAAACAAATTATTTGAAAAAATTAAAAGCAGTGGACAAAAAGCCCCTTTCTACTAGAAATTTTATTGAGAGAGTACATGCCCGATATTTAATTATTTTTTCAGTGTACCAGTATATGGCTAATATAAAATATGGATTTTAATTTTTTCGAGAGCTAGCTGGTTAACAGACTATCGTCCAAGCCAATAAAAGATGAAGAAGAAGGAGAATTTATTGATAGAGAAATTTATTGTTGGAGAAACAAAAATATTTCATTTATAAATTAAAACTAAACAATTTTTTGTTTATCTATTCGATATTAGATTACGTATAAAAGATAGAAAAACAAAAATGTTAAATCAAAAGAAGAATTATGGTTGAAAATATTTTTCTATCTTTTGGTTTCTCGCTTGGCTGAGATGGATGCCACTAAAATCGGCTTGTCGAAGATTTGAGAGATGCTTCAGCCCAGCATCCCTGGTCGTTCTCTCCAGGGAGCAACTTCTGATTCATTTGCTTTGACAAAGCATCTCTTTGCATTTTGTCGATTTCTAATTCACTGCTTCGCTCACTTTTTTTTTTCTTTCACATAGACGGATCTTCAATAAATATTATCTCTATCTCAAGACGATATAAATATATATCATTCTAACCAAACCGATACGATAAACAAAATCTCAAATTGCTATTTCTGAATTAAATTTTCTGAGTCAATATAGTAGTTATATATAGATATGGTATATACAAGAATCCAATAGGCAAAATTTTCTTTCCATGGAAATAGTAAAATAAATAAGTGTAAATTAATTATGATAATAGCTTATTAATTTCAACGGCCGTCTTTCTTGGAACACAGGTAGATGTTTTTTACTCATTTTCTAAAAGATAAATATTGTTTAAATGATATTTATATACTTTATATTTATTTAATCAGAATATATAGGCCAAAAAAAGTGTTTTAACTCAAATAACATTAGGGTTTGGACACCGGTGGAAACCGAAACCGGTAAACCGGTTTTTGGCCAATTTTCAAAAACCGAGAAACCGAGTTTTTCTCGAAAAACCGAATTCGTGTTTTTTTTTTAATTTTTCTTCAGTAATACTTATATTCAAATTAGTTAGATGCCGAAAAGACCGTAAACAAATAAAAAAAAAAAAAAAAAAATTATAAATTATTTTTTCCCCTTTTTTCCAAAATAATCTATATATAATAATAGCGGAGTGCCCGTCTATCTGTCCGCCGTCTGTCTCACTCTGTTTGACCAACTTTCCGTTGGAATGACAAAATTTTGCAGTCTTATAGGGGACATTATGGAGAGTCCAGGAAAAATACGAGGGTTCCGAAATTCCTATAAGTTTTTGAGTTATTAATTCCCTAAAGTTACGATTCCTCCCATAGGAAATGTAAAGAGAAATATTTATGTATTTTTTGGAATTTTTCTAATCTATGAAACAAATCCTCAAGCAAGTACTGGATTGGAATAGTAGTAATAATAATTTTCTTGGGTTCGGAGCCTAGGCAGTCCGATGATTTTATTTAAGCCATTTGGATACCAAATGGCTTAAATAAGAATGCCTGAACCCCCAATAGATATATTCATTAATAAAGGTCATCGTTTAAAGTCTTATGTGGCCTAAGTTACCGAAAAGACTGGGTGAATTGGTGTGTGAGTGTAAATGAGAAAAAAGTGTGAGTGTTTAAAAAAAAACTTCCAAAATGGTGGTGCATTCTATAATAGATTAAGATGTTGAAAAAACCGGTTTAAAACCGGTTTACCGGTTTTCCGCTTTGTAAAAAACCGAAAAACCGGTTTTCAAATTTTCCGGTTTTTTCCAAACCCTAAATAACATCTCATATTGCCAATAATATAAGGGGCTCGCTGGTGTAGTGGGGTAGGATGTCGGCTTCTACAAAGGAGATCCGCGTTCAAATCCCGGGCTTGAGGGATTTTTTCATTAAATAAAAATATTTAATGTAAACAAATCCTCTATCAGGCACTGAATTGGAATATTGGATCTCACCACAATAGCCCCCAGGCAACTCTACGAGGAGAGAGACTAGAAACGAACGCAGGAGGAGGAGTTAGAGATAGGAAATAATGTAACTTCACGGGATGCCGGTAGATGGCTACGACCAGAGGCCGGCTGGGTTTGAGGTGTGTGTCTTTGTGTACGGAAGCACTTCGGGTAAATAAACGGGGATCCCGAGGAGGTTCAAAATAAAATTTAAGAAAAAAATTGCCAATAATATAAAATTGATTATAGGTCTACTGAATTTGGTGATTTTTTTATAAAAAGCGAACGACTTAAGTTATTTATAAAAATTAAATTTTGAAGAAATTATACTTTACTTTTTAACCACACTCTAGGCATACATATGCATGGTATATTCAGCAATCAATAAGTACGGAAACGCACACCGATCGAGCAAAACGTTTTTGCGTAAAACTGTTTTTTCAATGCTTTTCAATGGGTCAACGCACACTGAAGAGACAAATCACAATTGAACATGATTTGACATCATCGAACAAAATGTCTTGTCCGAAAACGTTTTTGTTCGATCATTGTGCGATGGCATCGAGCAAAACGTTTTGCTCTTGGACAAAACATTATGATCGAAAACATTTTTGCTCGATTGGTGTGCGTTCAGCCTTATATCCTCCATTTACGCTACTATACAAAGCAATAATCAACATAACATTATTTAGCAGAAATAATCCTTAGAAGATAATAGCATTAAATGAAATTTAATATACATATAGATCACAAGAGGCTTATCAGAAGACAACATCTTAAAAAAAAATTTCCCTATTAACGCGATATATTAACTAATGTTTATACAAGAGCAAATCATATTGCGGGATTAATATTCATAGTGCCAAGACCCTCTTGATTGAATTATATCGAAATTGGCCCGAGTCTAGTTAGTCTAAGCTTTGAGTGTTGAGCGTATTATGCTTAAATCAGTTTGCATGTTTCAGTGAATTTTCAAGTGAGAGAGAGAGAGAGAGGCTTATACAGGGTGACCCTTTCTTAAGCCAGCATGGAAGGCCGTTCATTATTTCCGCCTTCTCTCGATCCTCACACCCTCAAACACCAGGCTGTCATTATTGTTCACCTCGAGTAGAGCTTAAGGACCAAGTGACAGTTAGCCGATGAAACGCATTCATCAGGCTTAATTGGCCGGATACTGGATACAAAACGCCAAAATGGTCCACTCCCTCATACAAACTATAGTTTCACTTCTCTACCTTTATTACTGTTATATTATTGTACATTTAGTAACTAATTTAATGGAATAAATCTTATGTGAGGTTTGATGAATTTCAACATGGACGTTCACGTTGTAGTGTTCTTCTAAGGCAGCGTTTTCCAAACTGTGAGGCGCGCCTCCCTAGGGAGACGCGGCCTAGTCTAAGGGGAGGCGCGAGTATTGGCCACCAAGATCAATTTTCCAAATGATTGCTAGTTTTATAAATAAAATAATAAAATTCTGGGACGGAGATTTTCCTTAATATATTAATTAAAAAAATATTTTTATATAAATTTATCCATTTTTTAATATTAAATTTTTTTTTTTTGTTTTTGTATTATTTTATTAAATGGGTGGGGGGGGGCGTCATACGATTAATATTTTTAAGGGAGGCGTTGTGAAATAAAGTTTGGAAACCACTGTTCTAAGGTGTCAGATTTTAGGTAAATAATTAAATTTATTCATTTTCTTCTCTCCAATTCCCGTATACAAACGCACTCAAAGCCAGTAAAAATCTTTTATAGAGGTAGACAGTTCGTATCCCGTCCAAGGCGATAAAATCGATTTGACTACCAATCAATTGAAATAAATAGAGGCACAGTCTAAACGGCCTCAGATGCTGTAAAACACCGTAAAAAATAATAAATAAATTAATGTTTTCTATCATTTCCCCCCCCCCCCCTCCGAAATGGTTTCATTTTCAAAATTATATAATTTTTTGAAACGGGTCATATAAGAAATAATATTTGTAAATGTATTGTATTTTTTGAAATGTTTTTTATTTTTAATTATTGTACAGTATCATTGAAACACGACTGACTGAATGGCTAAAGCAACCAGCAACCAAAAATTTAAAAAAAATGCCGGCACCAAAAATCTGGCTCTGACAGTACATTATACAATTTTCGATTAAAATATTCTTATATTAAATTATTATCTGTCAGTTGTTAAGAGTATGGTATCGTTCAAGTCTCTATTTTTTATTTTATTTTTTCTCGAATAATCAATAAATCTGTTAGTGTGTCAAATAAATTGAACCAAAAAAATTATATCCTTAAATCCTCCAAGAATTTGAAGCTGTAAGACCAATAAGAAAACATAAATCCTGCGAACGGCCATCTTGGATAAAATACGATATGATAAAGGCACACAAACGCTTTAATAGATTTTCCTTTTTTTTTTTATTTTATTTTTTTCAGAAAAATTGCTAATAAAGTTGGTATATTCATTGGCTGGTGATATCTCCGGCGGTTATACCCCTGTAAATATCTCTCCACCCCGGGCTCAATATCTCTCATGTAATGTATTGTCCGAAAAGCGGGGCTTTTCCTTTGGGTCGCTTCATTGTGCACATAAAAATAGTGCGGGGGTGGAGGTGGTTACATTGAATCGCGGAAGCCGTGAAATAAAAACTTGCGGGATCCATGCCTGGTGGGTTGGGTGGGTTTTGGGTTTTTTTTTCCACTGGTTTGGGGTTTCCGTGCTACGATTTATGGGTTCGCCTGCCTTTCGGCTGCCTACCCGGAATGGGCGGCTTTTCTCTAACCACCTCTCTCGCTCTGTACCAATTCCTTTGTTTTTCGTTCATTCAGAAACAATTTATGCAAGTTTACATCAAATTCAATTCCCTTCACCCACTCACCCACCTCTCTCGAGATATAAACATAGACACTTCTGAATTTTTTTTTATATAGGAAAAAAAAATGTTATCCTATTTGCAAGTCTAAAAAATTTAATCCAAACGTTTTTAATTCAAACATTGAAATTAGAATCGATAAATCAATCAATATTTATTGAGCATTTATTATCTCAAAAAATTTTTCTAATATATTTAGATCTCTTTATGGAATGAATGCAAAAGCGCCGAATTCTAAATTTGAGCTATTTTATTATAAAATTTAGTAAACTTAGTTAAACCACATTAAGACGTAGGTAACACGGACCGAGAAAACTAAATTTAAAGTTTTTCATACAGCAGAGATTATATAGCGTAAATCACCTCACCCACCTATAGTAATCGAAGTATAATTTTATTTTAAATTTGATAAGAAAATAAATATGTTCTCAATTCAATAAAAATGCTTTTATAAAAAAGTAAAAAATGACCCAGGACTTTATACTTATTTATAAAAAAGAAACTGTAACAAAAAAAGATTTTGCGTTTAAAATTCAAATGTTAAAATGTCAGGTATTTTTAACAGGTCTGTTATTAAAATAGTGAAAAAAAATTTTTGTTTTATGAATAAATAAAATTGTCATTAACATACTAAAAAGTTATTCTGATTTATATCTATATTTGTTTTAATAATTTCTGATCATTTGAACTATGTAGTTATAGATGTGTTGTGATAAAATTTCGAAAGCGAATAGTGAAAGCGATTTTGAAAAAAATTTATCCTCTGTTTATTTTAGAATTACAAATTTCAGCATTAATTAAACATAGGTATTGGAAAATTTTCATTGTATAAAAATATGACCTCTATTTTTTTTTATAAATATTCATATTTCTCGGTGAAAAAATTGAATTTTTTAAATTAATATTCTATTCATGTTAATTTCACAAAATGGGTAGCGTATGCAGCATTAGAGATAATTAATTTTTATATGATATGCCAGTATGTTTTGTTTAGATAATTTGGAGAATTTTTTTTAACCTTGAGATCTCTTAGATTTCCCGTTCAAATGCCAGACATTTTCATTAAATTGTAATTTTATACAGTATTAAACTATAAGCATTAACAATTGATGTGCTTATGCCTCAAGATACTATAACAAACTTTTCAAAACTCTCATACATCTAGATTGCATAAGGAAGCAAAATTATCTTAAACGTTTTGTACAATACAAAGGAGTTAAATCAATAGAGGTATTGGTAGGTTTTGGATTCATGTCAAAAATTCGATGTGGAGATTTTGATGGATATACGAGGTTGAAATTTAATAATTAAGTTAAGCAACCCCTGGAGCGTGAAAATAAGCTTTTTCTCAATTTTTTCCAATTTTGATTCAAATTGAAAAATCAATTATTTTTTAGATGCTCTTTAAAAAGTATTTTCTCATTTTGCTCTCAAAACTGTTTTTTTTTTTTTTTTTTAAATAAAAAAAAAACACTTTTTTTCCCATATTTATGGGGCACAAATTATCCAGGCATATTTATTTACACCATATTCATCGGATTGCTTGGGATCGGAACCCAATTTCCTTGGCCTTTAGATCATCAATATTGACATTTGTCAACACCTTTAACCTTTCAACCACGGAGAGGGTAGTTATTAATTAAAAATAAATAATATTAACTACCTAATTGCAAATATAAAAATTATTAAAGTAGCTCTATTTGGATCTTAGAAGTATCTGTCAGAGTTATATTTAGATTATAATTGCTAAAAATATTTATGAACCATCCTTGGAATTTTCATCAATGGTTTAATTAACATTTTATTCAAAATTAATATTTACTAAAAGATATTTTCTTCGTAGACTAATATCAAAAAATAAATAAACGTTAAACAAACCAATGTTAAATGAAAGGTATTGATTTTAATAAAAAAACAATAAGAATATCTCATTTTATTTGAATATCAGAATACCAAGAAAAGAATACTTGAAATTTTTTCCCAGGTGGTAGTTATTGAATTCCTTGGCTTTCATAAAGGATCCATTTGATATTTACTCAGAGAGATGTTTGTCGACCCACTCGTGGTTTCAAACCGCCCGAAATTTATGGATTGGGCTTATAAGAAATATTTTGTATTTACTTGCCTCGTCCGATTCATTCGGCAAGTTTATTAAAATGTATGTGGATGTAATATGTAACATAAATAACGGAGAAGACTAATTGGTTGGATGGTTTGGTCGGTTGGAAACGAAAGCAAAAGCAAAAGTGCTCAAAGCCAATCAGACGCCGCCATGCCGAGAGGCTCTCTCAAAGGCGGGATGGCATCTAAATCATCTTTAATTAAATTATGGATTTCAAAACATTAGGATGAATAATAAAATGTTCCATTTTGAAGCCAAATTGCAATTTCAATCTCAACTTTTGTTCGAATTTGTCGGAGGGGATGTCTCTCTCTTTTTTTTAGTTTGATTTTTTTTTTTTTTTTAATTAATTTATTTTAATTATTTTTTAATAGATTAATTTCATATTCTTTTATAAATGTCGAAAAGACCCTAGAAATAAATAAAAATGGATAGAAAAAATATGCATGCAATGAAGTTCTTTCTCCCTAAAGCAAATTAAATCTATATACAATTGTTGCATAACTTCACGGCGAAAGATGAAAAACTCAAAAGGTTTTTTACTTTCTCCTACCCGATATATGAAATATATAGAGAAAGTATTATATCATGTCAAAAATTCGATGAAAATAAGCTTTTAAGAAAAATCGGCCAAAAAGTATTACTACTTTACTGATGTACTTGTTAAGTTTTTTTTCGATTTTTTTTAAATTTGCTCCAAGCATTTTGATTAAAATTGAAAAATCAATTATTTGTACATGTTCTTTAAAATGTATATTCTCATTTTGCCCTTGACATCTTTTAAAGCACACTTTACTCTTGTACTTCATAGGAAAAAGGTAGGAGAAATGGTTGCCATGGTAACAGAATTTAAATCTTTTTCTTTTTAGATTAAAATTCATATAAATCAACTATTTTTTGCCCTCGGGGCATAGTGTAGAGGTTAGCGTGCTAACCTCATATACCAAACGTCGCGGGTTCGGACCCCAGGCAGTCCGATGATTTTATTTAAGCCATTTGGATATCAGATGGCTTAAATAAGAATGCCTGGATCCCAATTATAGATAAATTAATAAATAACGGTTATCGTAAAAGTCTTATATGGCCTAAGTTGCCAAAAAGACTGTGTGAATGTGAATGTGAATGAGAAAAAAGTGTGAATGTTTAAAAAAAAAAAAAAAAAAAAAAACTATTTTTTAGCCTCTGGCCGAAAAAAGGTCAAATAAAAAAAAACTATTTTTAGGCCCCGGGCTTGGTGTAGTTGGTAGCGTGCCTGCCTTCTATACCGAACGCGACGGATACCGGGCAGTCCGATAATTTTATTTAAGCCATTTGGTATCCAAATTGCTTAAATAGAAATGCCTGGACCCCAATAGATATTATCATATAAAACGGTTATCGTAATGTTTTATATGGCCTAAGTTGCCCGAAAAGACTGTGTGAATGTGAGTGAGTGTGAGTGTGAATGAGAAAAAAGTATGAATGTTAAAAAAAAAAAAAAAAAAACTATTTTTTAGATGCTCTTTAAAAATATATCAGTAAAATTTTTTGTGAAAATTGTTTGAAGTACACTTTATTGATGTATTTCAGATTTTTAAAATTCACTTTCCGGCTCTTCCTTCCATAGAGCCAATGTTAAATCCGTATGGGGATTTGCATGTTAATTTTGATTCAAAAGGGGGCCTGGAATATTGTTAAATTCCTTGGCTACATTCTCAGGGTCGAGCAAAATACTATACTTTGATTCAAAACACAAAATGACATTTTTATAAGTAGCCTGTCTTCAATAAATTTTTGTGACTATTTCATAACTAGCCTATAACAAGTAAAAAAAAAAAAAAAAAGTTGAAATATTTAACCGGGCAAAATACTCTGATCCAAGTATTTGAAATACAAAATATTCAAAAAAAGTATTTGAAATTAAAAAACTAAGAATAAATGAATTTCAAATAATGTATTTCAATTACAGTATTTGAAATAGTGCCCAGCTCTGTACATACTCCGTTTGTTATCATCATTATAGTTATTGATTAATCACATCCTCCTAAAATAAAACAATATATTATTAACAAAGCATTTTTTTTTAAATATTTAATTAACAAAAATAAAAAAATTATTTTAATAAAATTTCTCTAGAATGAAATCATTCCAAAGTTTCGAACTTGGTTTTTTTTTTTTTTTGCTTAAATTTTCTTATTCTTTTTCTTTTGTTCGTTAATTCACATTGAAAAGTTTTTCCTTCCAAAGAATGAGGATCACACACTTTTATTTGCGACTTCAACTAAGGAGAAAATCACTTTTTATCTACTAAGTAGCTTGTTGACTGTATTTAAATCGATTTCCTTAAAGATTTTGTGAACAAAAGTATATGTGAATGGATGCCATCTCTTCGAAAAAAAACTTGTCTTAAAACTCTTGAATTTTTATCATGAATTTTTTATTTAGATTCTAAGATAATTTTTAAATTTCTTTTTTTTTAGTGAAATTATAATCTTCTATTTATTTACCAGTATACAGTATATAGGAACAGAGGCGTAACTACATTGATTGGCGCTCCCCCCCCCCCCCCGCAGGTACAAGAAAGTCGCACCTCCCCCCAAAAAAAAATTAAAAAAAATATTTGTTAATATAGAATTCGAAAAATTTTAACTTTTATTTTATTATTTAAAGGTGCCTCAAACAGCTTAAAGTTTAGAAAATCTATATTTTTACAGAGTTTTAAACTTTGGACATCCCTATACAATTTTCCGATCCCTGAATGAAAAACATATTTACTATATTCTATAGTTCTTCAAATTTCCAAAAATCATTCATTCTTGAAAATTTATTAATTTTTAACAAAATTATGATCAAAATAGTTAACAAAGTCATATTTCAGCGCTATCCATATACTCAAGAATAGCTCTTTTTTTTATAATTTCGTTAATAATTAACCGATTTGCAAGAATGAATGATTTTTGGAAAATTAAAGAACTACAAAATATCGTAAATACACGATTTTTGCAACTGAAAAAAATTCGATTCTGATAGAAATTTTATTGTAAAATCTAAACGGCAAGGGTTTCTTTACGAAATAATTAAAAAATTATAAATATCATATTCATGAAACTAGTTTGAAAAACATGTATATGACAGTTACTAGTTATTTGATTGTATCCCTAGTCAGTAGCACAATGATAGAGTTCTTGCCTCTTGCTTCACATGCCGTCTCAAGTGACCAGTCTCTTTAAAAGAGAGAGATATAGTTATATTATTGGGTTTTGAAATTAAGTAAAAAAAAATAAACTTTTATTTTTTATTACATAATTTTACAAAATTTGGAGTCGTGAATTCGTACATTTGAAAAGTCAATTTTGGGTGGTAGAAAATTACATGTGAATTTGTTGGTTGACAATGGAAAAAAAGGTCGGTCGATCGACTTGCGACCTGTATATATAACTTTTTGTCTTGCAGCGCGTAGGCTGGTTATCATTTCTTATCGTTGTCGATTCGGTGTGTTTTGAATACATCACAATATTCTGCCAAATTTCCTAAAATCTAATGTCTATAAAAGTTGACAGATGAAACGTGTCAAGTCGACACGTTTCATTCATTTACCTTACTAAAAAATCAACCGAATTTCATATTTTTTTTTTTTTTGAAAGTCGACAAACCCTAACAATACATTAAGAAATGCACTAACAATTTCTTTTGAAGATGGGAGTAAAATGTTATCGAAACGTAGACGAAAACAATTAAATATTATTTATTGGCTGCCTATCTTCTCTTACTCCTCTAAAATCATCACCATCGGTTCTTTTGTTTTATAAATACAAACTGCTTTAAAAAAAAAAAAAACATTTTTTATATAATTATAAATTTTCAATATTTAATTGACAATAATTTGATTTGATCGATGAAAATTTGATGTGGTCTTTATAGGCCGACTATTACTGTGTGCATTCACGTTTATTTATTTTTTTAAAATAATAGAATTTTATTCGCATGGTTAAAGAAAAGAAGCGATATGAAAAATCTCTGGGGATGTGTAAATTTAATTATTTGTGTAATCTGAGGAAAACATTTCAAATTTCATATCAAAAATAGATAATTTTTTTTTTTTTTTTTTTTCAAACCAACGGACCAAAAAATTAGAAGAAATATCCTATCATGTGTCAATGGATTGTTTGAGTTTGATTTGTTGATATAATACAAACCGTTAAAAATGTAGTAATTTAATGCATGATTGCTCAAAAATATTAACGGTCTGTTGGCCATTTTAGGATAAAATTAATGTACGTTTAAACTCTTTTGAAGTCAAGATTTTGTTAAAGGGATAAGATATAGGCCTAAAATCAAAATGAAATTTTAACTTTTTGTCGACTTTATATCTTATTAAAATGTTTTCAATAAAATAAGATTATTAATATTTTAAATCAATTTATTTTCGACACTAGGCAGCAAATATTGATACAAATGTTTCTTCCGACAATTATATCTTTTACCTACCTTTATAGACATAATTACTTTAAAATCTTATACTTGCTGAGATTACTTGTCTTTAATTAAAAGCTGATGAAAGGCTGATTTTAGAAAGAAAAATAGCTTGATAAGGTTTTTTTCTTTTTTATTGGAAAACTTAACTATGGCCGACCATTAGCGCATATTTTTGGTTTCGGTTTTGCAAAAATCATTCTCAAGGCCTAAAAAAATTAGAAAATTTGAGAATGGTTTTTGCAAAACCGAAACCAAAAATATGCGCTATTGGTCGGCTTTCCAATAAAAAAAGAAAAAAACCTTATCAAGCTATTTTTCTTTCTAAAATCAGCCCTTCATCAGCTTTTAATTAAAGACAAGTAATCTCAGCAACCCAGCCAAAAAATAAATATTTTCAAAAGATTAAGTCAAAAATGTTAACTCATTTTTCTTTTGTCTAAATTTATTCAATCACTTGTTTTAAATTTATAATGAATATATAAAAAGTATAATAAAGAAAAATAAGAAGAAACAGATTTTGCGTATAAAGGTCAAAAATTTTTTAAACTTGTGGATTGCTTAAAAATAATTGTTAAAGGAAGCAAGCAAACGATTTTGCTAATAAAACGTATTTTTTTCTATTTCTTGACCATCCAATTTATAACGTTGAAATTAAAAATACAAAGCTTCTACATCCAGTTTTTAAACATATTTAAATTCTAAAAAACTTAGGTTTAAAAAAATAAATTTTACGTATCAAACAATAAAATAAATCTATATATAAAAGCCTATAAAATATGAAACCCTAAATTTGTTTCCGTCAACATCGATGTAATTCTACTGTTTTATACACAAAGTAATTCCAAACTACATGATATTTTCTACTCCACAAAAAAAGAGGGGAAAAATAATTTGTCGAGAGCAGTTAACTCCGAATTCATCTCAATTAAAGCCTATTCTTTGAATGTGTTCATATGTAATCATAATTGCAACATTTGGGCCCATTAGAGCGCGGAGGGGTAGTGGGGGTCAGGTTTCGATCCTCGAGGGCCTCCTGCCCGGGTGGTTGGGGGTCGTAAACACAGGCTTTAGTGGTGTGATAATGTTTCCACCCTGCGCCCTTTGTCCAGTATCTATATCGACGACTAAAAGCCATCATCAAACTCCCTCCAGCTGCGATGACCAATACTAAATCCCTAAGCCCTTTATATACATATACAGTAGAATCCATTTCAGGAAAGTACAATCATTATAATATTTATTAAGATGAAATGAAACAATTTATATATCAATAATAAGGGATTAAAATATTTTTATTAGCTAAAAAAGCTCTAATTTTTTATATTCTTAGGCTGAACGCAATAGCGTATTCAGGTAGGGCGAAGGGGGGCGCTCGCCCCCCCCCCTCCGCCTCAGGCGCATCAAGCTTTTGGCGCCCCTCGCGCATCCGCTTTTTCCCGAAATTTACTGCTTTTTTTTGAAATTTCATAATAAATTCATTTTATATCACAAATCCGGAGAAAAATTACAAAAAAAAAAAAAAAAAAAAAAGGTTGAACGAAAAACGACACCCCAGTTGAGCTTCGCCTCCTCCGCCCTCAAAGGCTAGTTACGCCGCTGGCTGAACGTACACCTAATGAGCAAAACAAAACGCTCTTGGACAAAACGTTTTGCTCAATGCCAACGCACACCGGCAAAATGTTTTGCCATTGAGCGTTTTTGCCTAATCGGTCTGCGTTGAGATTGGACAAAATGTTTTGTCATTGAGCGTTTTTGTGAGCAAAAACGCTCAATGGCTAAACATTTTGTTCGATGATGTCGAATCATGCCCAATTGTGTTTTGCCTCCTCGGTGTGCGTTGATCCATAGAAAAGTATTGAAAAAACAGTTTTAGCCACAATTACTTAAAAACGTTTTGTCGAAAAGGGTTTTTGCTCAATTGGTGTGCGTTCAGCCTAATAGAATTGGTTGAATGTTAACAATTTTCCTTTACTTTGTTAGCTAGTATTATTACTTTTCTTCGCATAGGATAATTTTTTTTTTTTTTTTTAAGTTTCATTAAGGTCTTTTTCAGCAACGAAAGTCATTTAGACCCCGTCTCTATTTTATTTCAATTGGATTGGTAGCAAATGGCCAGCACGCTAACCACTACACCAAGGCCCGAGGGCATAGGATAATAATTATAGTTCAATAAACAGTAAATTCTCAAGTACGTATTGGATTGGAATATTATTAGATCTCACTAGAATAGCGCTCAGGGAACTACGAGGAGAGTTGCTTGAAATTCCGTCTTAATGGAAGGGACGTAAAGAAGGTTCGCTCTCAATAATGTATTTTTCGAAAAAAATAAACTCCCTTTCCCTCTCGAGGCCCATTTGATAGAGGTAGCTGGTCTGGACCCCCACATATATCGTATTTAAAAATAATGAGTATCGCTAATGTCTATATGGCCTAAGATGCCGAAAAGACTTTATATATTATATATATATTGTTAGCTGAGACAACTTGATTTTTTTAGATCAATTATCACAAATTATTTGAATTTTATAAAATATAAAAAAATATACAATTAATAAATTAACTAAATCAGTAGCTTCTTAGTTAATGTAATGATATACTAGTGTACAGTAAAATCTTTTAATAAAAAAAGTTGAAGTAATATTAATTATTTATTTAAAGAGTATGGATAAGGGATTTCAAACAAAAGGGCTCTTGATAAACACAAAATAAATTTAAACATTATAATGTTTTTTTTTATTAGTTGTTTTGTTTAATTTATTTGAATAAAACTGATTAAATAATGAGTTTTGTTTGTATATTCAGAGTCAAATTTGAATTCACATCATATCACATATAAGATAAGGCTAATCATTAATTTGATGAAATTTATTATAATATTTTTATTTAATAAAAAAAACATTATTTTTTTTTTTGGTAATATATTTTATCGTCCAAGTGGAGCCATTATTTTATAGCTAGTAAAACAAAGAATAAAAATAAAAGGGAAATCCATTAGAGGATTTATTATTCCGAAATTTACAAATTTCCACGGCATACACGCATACACTCACCACAAACACATGAATTCAGATGAAAAGTGTCGAGTCGGGCATTTTATGGAATTTTCAGGCAATTCCGAATACAAAGAGTCCCCCTTTCTACCCTCCCCCCACCTCCTCCCAAAATGGCCCTCATTGCTGAGTTGGCGAACAGGTGAGCCCAATTGCCCGCACTTGTTTACGAGGGGCCAACGCAAATTTATTTTTATTTTCAATGATCATAAATTCTATCGATCGGACATTCCTTGCGGAATTTCTACGGGATTTCCTCCTGTTCATGGCTTTATTGTTCTAATAATGCATCCCTTCTATTTTTATTTTTCCCCCGAGTAATTTAAATTAATTATACAAATCAGTTTTGGAATTTTTCTCTTATATTAGAATTTATTTAAAGTGAAAGAAATTTTAAATTAAATATAATTGGACCCTGTTACGCATTAGTGTCTCAAGTGCCATCTACCGAGTTTTGAGAAAATTAACATTAAAGCTTTTTGTTTTGATTGGATTATATATAATTTTTTTTGTCAATTTTGCAAGTAACATTAAATATAAATTTTTTTAGGACATATTTCATAAAAAATACAATTAATTATAGCATTTGAAACAATATTCCGTGCTTAACTCAATTTTTAATTTTTTGGCGCTTGACACACTATTGCATAACAGGATCCAATTGGGGGTTCATAAAATATTTAGACTCGAGGGTAAATTCAATTAAAATATATGCAATCAACTAATTAATAGATTAGAGTAATTTGAAAATTTAAAATTTTATTTGTTATTATTTTGGAAAAAAAAATCTAAGAAATTCGACACACCATTCCCAAATAGAACAAAGATAACCGAAAAAGATTTTTACCCTTAAACGATTTTCAATTTTATCAGTAATCGAATGAATTTGTGTAAAGTAAGTTCATATACCCTCTGAGAATATGCTTTAAAAAAAATAAAAATAAAAACAAACAATAAGCGACGAAATTGGAAAAGGGAATTTGGTAAAGACGCTAATGTAATGTGGTCACGTCGAGATAAAGGCTTTGGCTTAGAGCTGGTAACGTTTGAATCGATCTGGAACCTTCTCCTCATCCCAAGGTTCATTAGATGGAGAAGACAACGCAGCCTCTGGCTGGACCCGACATCTCCACATTAGCCCCTCCCCTTGGCGTCCAAAAAGAGCCCAACTCGAGGGAGGTGGTAGAGGAGGATCTCTTTAATTAAACCAAAACAAACTCGCCAGCATGGCCTGAATGACGTGACATGTCCTCTTTGTATGACAAAATTGCAATTGTCGACATCCATTTTTAAGTCGGCATACTTTCAAAATGAAGCCTCTACGCAAAGAAGACCCTCGCCATTTGCATAACTAGGAGCTAGGGAAAATTAATTTTCTAAGGATTTATTATTAAAATATTTTTTTTTTTTTTTAGTAATTTTCCCTTTATTAAAGCCCAAAATATTTTATTATATAGCCCATATAATAATAAAAGAGAAAACTCGGGCGATATCTTTTGTCAATCTTATAATTTCTTTATAATTCTTTAAATGAAATTTTAATTCCTGAAATATTAAAAAAAAAAAAGAGTAATTGGGACTAGTAGATTTTCATATATAGGGTGCCTACTAATTCATGGTACAAACTGTGAGGGCTGGTACGGATCACTATAACAATCACTTTTACTTTCTCTTGGCCTATATATGAAATATATAGAGAGAGAAAGTATTGCGATCATGTCAAAAATTCGATGTCCAGATTTTGATGGATATACATGTTTTGAGGTCCCCTGAGTCCAAAAAAGTGGGTCCCGCAAATTGGTCTGTGTGTGTGTGTGTGTGTGTGTGTGTCTGTGTGTCTGTGTGTCTGTGTGTGTGTAACGATTTTTTTAGCATGAAGGAGTTGAGCTAGCGGATTGAAATTTTATATTTAACTTAGGTACCTTTGAAGAATCTCAAAATAAGCTTTTGAACAAAATCGGCCAAAAAGTACTAGTACTTTACTGATGTACTTTTTCAGTTTTTTTCGATTTTCTCAAAATTCCCTCCAACGATTTTTTTTTAAATTCATAAATCAATTATTTTTTAGATGCTCTTTAAAATGTATATTCTCATTTTGCCGTTGAAATCTTCTGAAGACCACTTTACTCTTGTTCTTCATAGGAAAGTAGAAATGGTTGCCATGGTAACGGAATTTAAATCTTTTTCTTTTTATTAGATTAAAAATCAATTATTATTTAAATTCCCATTTTTTACTTTCTCTTACCTATGTATATATGTAATATATATATAGAGAGAAAGTATTGGATTCATGTCAAAAATTCGATGTCGAGATTTTGATGGATCTTCACGTTTTGAGGTCCCCTGAATCCAAAAAAGTGGTTTTCGCGACATGGTCTGTCTGTGTGTGGGTGGGTGTGTGGGTGGGTGTGTGGGTGTGCGTGTGTGTGTTCAATTTTAAGCATGAAGGAATTGAGCTATGAGGTTGAAATTTTATATTTAAGTTAAACACCCCCCGGGACCGGAAAAATAAGCTTTTAATCAAAATCGGCCAAAGAGTACTAGTACTTTACTGATGTACTTTTTCAGTTTTTTTCGATTTTCTCAAAATTTGCTCCAACGATTTTTTTTAAAATTCAAAAATCAATTATTTTTTAGATGCTCTTTAAAATGTATATTCTCATTTTGCGATTGAAATCTTCTGAAGACCACTTTACTCTTGTATTTCATAGGGAAGGATAGGAGAAATGGTTGCCATGGTAACAAAATATAAATATTTTCCCATACTTATAAATTTTACATCTGAATTCAATTGTACCCTACTGTCGGAAACTAAATACATGTCGACACGAAAAATCTGGTGTGACAAGCACAGTACACAACTTTCGATTACCGAAGGTAAGAGAAAGTTGTGTGCTGTGCGCCAGTCACACCAGATTTTTTAAATTTATTTGTGTCTTTAATTGTTTCAAAGAAAACATATATGTCTCTCTCTCACTTGCAAACATTATCGTCTCTCTCTACTCTTTTTAAATTCCCTTTCCACCTTATCTTCGCATAGGAACAATGTTAATTTCCTATAGGGATTTGTATGTTAATTTCGATTCAAAAGGGGGTCCCCTTTAGAACTTTTTAGGCATTTAAAATTTTTTTTTCCAATTCTTATGAAATTTTGTATTTATTTACGATTCTATATTGTGTATAAAATGTCCAAATATGAGATTAAAATTTTGAAAAATAACCATAGTTTATTTGAAGCAGTCAACATTTAAAATGCAAGTTTGAAACTAAGGTGCTATCGGAAACTAAATATATCTCGACACAAAAAATCTGGTGTGACCAGCACAGTGCGCAACTTTCTCTTACCGAAGGGTAAGAGAAAGTTGTGTGCTGTGCGCCAGTCACACCAGATTTTTTGTATAGTAATGTATGGACGAAAGTGATGTGGCGAAGCACAAAGACAGGAAAGAAAAAATGAAAGTGTTATTTTAATAACCGCGTTTACAAGTGGAAATTAATTTACAATAACTGTCACTTATGCCTATACTGCTGTAGAAACGTTGTTTTCTCCTTTAATACGTAATATAAAATAATAATAAAATCGACGGTGCCAATAAATATTACGTGAAGTTAGGCCTATAATTATTTCAAAATTCATTACATTTCCAATCTTCCTCTGTCCACATGACCTCCCGTGATTGGAACGAGCTCCCTGCGTCTATCTTCCCCACAACCTACAATCTTCAGACTTTCAAGTCTAATCTCAACAAGCATCTTCTCAGTTCCCGCAGTTGAGTTCCCTTTTTGTGCTTCTCCTTCTTTTAAAATATATTCTTCCTGGCTGCATGCGACCACTTGTCATTAAAGGTCTTCGGACCTTATGTACTCAGTTATTCATCATTAAAAAATATCAATTATTATTTTACCAGCTAGAACGGATAATTAGAAAGGGTCATCTTTTTTTTTTTAATCGAGAGAACATCTAAGAGTTAGGCAACCAGAAGTGTAAGGGATGAGAAACTGAAAAAGAAGAAAGAAGAGGCTTAGCTCCTCCTTTGAATACACTAGAAAAAAGGAATATGGTAAGGGAGTAGAACGTAAAACCCCGCCCACTACCTCGGACCTAATAGAAAAATATTAAAAGTCATAGCGTGGGGTCAAGTGGGAGTGAAGGAGGAGGGGTTTCTTTTTCTCTCTTATCCTTCCATTCGTTTACGCCTCTGGTTGCCTAACTCCCAGGCGTCCCTATGATTTAAAAAAAAGTTTAATTGTATGTTTTCTTGCCCATTATTATTTTTTTTTTTTTTATTAGTATTTTTTTCTTACTGGCAAAAAAAATTATTTTCTCAGTGTAGGGGTAAGAAAATTGTTTTCCTTATGTTCTAATTATTTTGTATACCTATCTTATGACGAAAATTCTCTAGGATTAAAAAAAAGGTGATTGCAAAAGAATATGTTTCTTTTATTAAACCATTCACCTTTTAAAACTTTTGACTATTCTTCATAAATTTTTTTTCAGATGCACCACGCTGCCGAGACGGCAAACACACGCAACGTATCTACGCTCTTCTACATACTTCAGTTGTATTACGCTGCTACGTAGATGCTGATCCAAGTTACGGTGTACGTTTCGGATGGACACATAATGCTACAGCAAGAGCTGTCAATGCAATTCCTGCGTATCGTATTCACTCCTCATCAAATGATAGCCTCGCTAGCGTACTCCACTACTCATTAGAAGACGAAGATGACTATGGAACGTTAGGATGCTGGGCTACAAACTCAGTTGGAAGACAGACTAAACCCTGTTACTTCCATATCATGCCAGCAAGTAAGCCTTTCAATGAAAATTTATATTAATATAATTATCTTCTTGAATTAAAATTAGGTTTTATTATGTAGTAAGAAAAAATTAATTCGTTTAAATTTCTTTTTTCATGATTTAACAAGAGTATAGCAAATAGTTAAAAAAAAAAAAAAAAACATTTAAAATTGAAAAATCTATTTTTAATGGATATTGACATTTACTGACATGATTATCTAACCATGTCACTACGATACAAACATAAAGTAAAAAAAAAAAAATTGATGTTGATACCAGTGACCTTTAAATATTTTAACAGAAACAATATATATATATAACTTTTTTATTTTTTTTTTTTTTTATTTTTTTATATGTGTATTTGTGTATATGTATGTGAAGGGAAGGACTGCCACCACTAATAAAAAAAAAAAAAAAAAAAAAACAGAAACTTTCATAATATAAACAAAGATTGAAAGTAAAGTTGAAGAGATTATTTTTCGTTCGTTTTGCAAATTTCGATCGGCCATCATGTATTATTTATTACCCGAGCTATTTGCGTGTGTCCCGTAGGAAAGAGAGTAAAAAAAAAAAGCGAGAGCGGCAGCACACTTAAAGGTTTGTCCAATTCTTCTTATATTCCAAGCAGGGCGCACTCTCTTACGGGGATGGGAAGAACTCACCCCTCCCCCCCTTAACGACGCGTGATTAGGAAGCAAACACACACACACAGACACCCTCGTATCTTTTTATATCACTGTAGATAAAACGAACAAGTCTTTCAGCTTGTGACCTCTGACCTGATATATGTTAAAGAAAAAATTCTCTAAGATTTGACATAAGTAAAAGTATGTTAGATACAAATAAAGAATCGGATATAGTTCCGTATATTGTATACAAGTATTCATTTTCGGATACCAAATGGCTTAAATAGAAAATGCTTAGACCTCCAATAGATATTATAAATAATAACCAGTTCTTGTCATAGTCTTATATGGCCTAAGTTGCCGAAAAGACTAGGCGTAAATATGTGTGTAGGTGTGAGTGTGAATGAGAAAAAAGTGTGAGTGTGTTTTTTTTTTATAAAAAAAAGTATCCATTATTTAATTATTGTCGTTTTTTTTCATTT
>JAKCPI010014310.1:0-30604 GCA_023213315.1 Euborellia annulipes | reverse complement strand
CCTATGTATTAAAAAGTCAATGCAAATACAGGGTGGCTATAAAAGAAATCCGGGGTTTTGAGGCAAAATATTTTAATAGAATTAAAAAAAAAAAAAACTAGTTTCTCTAATGCAGAGTTAGAGAGTCTTTATTTTATATTCATGAATATAAAATAAAGACTTTTGAGTACTGTTTTTAATCTTTTTTCTAAAAATAAAAAATTAGTTAAATTTAATTTTGACACTTTGTGTTGTTGGCTATGCTGAAAACTTTTGGCTTCCTATCTTCATGTTGTTTCTGACAGTTTTATATAAAATAAAGGGTCGGACTAAGCCGAGCGCACAACTTTGCCCACCCACTATTCAAGATAAAAATATTTGTCCCCCCCCTAGAGGCCCCCCTGATGGTCCTATGTTATACATATTATATATCATTTTACTCGGGAGGAAGTCTAGTTACTGAATATATAAAAAAAATTATAGGTTATGTAAGAAAAAAATTATTTGTACCCCCCCTAGTGCCCCCTCCAATGGTCCGATGTTTACCAAAAGCTTTCAGTTCTTGACCTCTACCCCTAGTTCATGGGTGCAAAATTTCAAAACAATTGAATTAATAGTTTTTGAGATTTCGTTGACGAAAAAAATTACCACACACACACACACACAAACATCATTCCAAAAACTTCTTAAATGGATTCAGGGGACCCTCAAAACGTATTTTGGCAGCTTCAGAAAAATTTCAATTTTTTTTACGATTACATTAACTTTACCTGTCCAACCTACGGTTGATGGGCAAAGTTAACAATAAATGTAACGTTTGGACAAAAGTTTATTAAGTAATAATAAATATATTATAGAAAGGTTTTTATTTTAATAAGAAAATTCTAAATTTAAGCATCTCAACAATAATGTATTCGAGGTGTAATTGTTTATATTATCATTGGCTTGGCAACAATGATAATACAACAATGTTTCAATAACAAAGGGGGCTCTGCTAAAAAAATTTAATTAAAAATAAATTTGATTTATAAAAAATTTAGAGTTTGAGTTGAATGTTTTTATAATTAGAATTGATTTTGAAGCGAATTAGAGGTTTGACATTGTATTTATTATTTTCCTGGCTGTTTCTGCTCTCGGAGATGGTGCCATGTGATGGAGGTGTATGTGCAGGCGGGTAGTGGACCTTGAGCCGAAAATATGCTTCTGAGAGCGGCATCAAGAAGCGAGAGTTTCGGTGTCTTCTTCAGGCATACATTAATAAAACGTATCGGTCACCAAAGACATTGCTCGTGACAGCACGATTAAACGAATAATCGAAGAACATTTGAAGAGAGCTCGTCGCCTCTTTAAGGATGTTTGGGAGGTACAATCGGAGACAAAAGTACGGTACTAAAATTTAAGAATTCGACAATAATTACATTATAGGCCTATTCATGGACGTAACTAAGAAGGTGCCGCGGGCCTGCCTCCCCTTCCAGAAAGCTCGTGGCCCCCCCCCCAGCCAAATTCTCTAGTTACGCCCATAATTGTCTTTAAACAATTTTGAAAGCAAAATGAGAACAGCATCAAAAAAATAATTGATTTTATTTAAGAGAAAGTAAAAATTAAATATGTCAAAATAAATTTGGAAAATTGATTTTTAATCATTTTCAGAACGTTTTGAGACTAAAATTTGATTGTTTTTGCTTGAATATTTTATATACTAAGTTATTCAATCAATATCAAGGCCTAAATGTGTTTATTTGATTAAAAAAAGGATAATTAGAAAATAAATAAAATTTGAAGATGTCAAAGGCAATAAATAAACCCCCATTTTATGTGGGCGTAGTTAAATATATAAATGTCTATAGCTTTATAATTGATTGAAAAGACCAGTTTTGCATTTTGCCACAAATCCAACGACAAATAAGAGAGATAGAGAGATTTTTTAAAAAGCGAATGTGCGCGTGAAGAAAAGCCTAGACGAGAGTGAAGCGAGGCTCCCTGGCTGCACGCTGGGCGCCGATCGAATTAGAAAAAACAAATCGATGCTCTCCCATCATTTGAAATTATTGACAAATTGATTGATTTAATCTTTTTATGCTTTATTCGAAACTTTATTTAACTATAAGAATAAAAGAATGCATATTTATCTATAAAGAATTCAATCCTTTGAGAAAAAAATAAAATTTCAAAAATATTTTCTCTTCAATCAAAGAGATGCTGATTTCTCATAAATATATTAAATAATAAAATCCATCCCTTTAGACCTTTAGTTCAGTGCTTGATAAACTTTTTGAGTCGTGGCCCCCTTGGGACCCCTCACGGCCCCCCTATTTTTTTTTTTTTTACATTCTCTTGCCTATGTGTGTTCAATTTTAAGCATGAAGGAATTGAGCTAGGAGTGTGAAATTTTATATTTAAGTTAAGACACCCGTCATGAGGCGTGCCACGAAGCTTTTAGTCAAAATCAGCCAAAGAGTACTAGTACTTTACTGATGTAGTTTTTCAAATTTTTTTCGATTTTCTTAAAATTCGCTCTAACGATTTTTACTTTCTCTTACCTATGTATATATGTAATATATATATAGAGAGAAAGTATTGGATTCATGTCAAAAATTCGATGTCGAGATTTTGATGGATCTTCACGTTTTGAGGTCCCCTGAATCCAAAAAAGTGATTTTCGCGACATGGTCTGTCTGTGTGTGTGTCTGTGTGTCTGTGTGTGTGTGTGTCTGTGTGTGTGTGTTCAATTTTAAGCATGAAGGAATTGAGCTACGAGGTTGAAATTTGATATTTAAGTTAAACACCCCCGGGACCGGAAAAATAAGCTTTTAATCGAAATCGGCCAAAGAGTACTAGTACTTTACTGATGTACTTTTTCAGTTTTTTTCGATTTTCTCAAAATTCGCTCTAACGATTTTTTTTTTTAAAATTAATAAATCAATTATTATTTAGATGCCTTAGTAAAGGATGAAAGAAAAGAGCGATTGCAGCTAAGTTTATTTCGTTTATTAATCGCTTCAAGCCGATGTTTCGGTCAGTTATACGACCACCATCAGGGCTACAATCAATAACAAACAGGAGCGAGTGAGTTTACAGTCAAAAAAGAAATTTTATTTTCTCACATCACATGCGAACAACTTAAATATGATAATAAAATTGACAAATTATTATAATAAAATCAATGATAATTACATACAAGGTAATTAAATAAAAATATATAATATATAACAACCTGAAACGTGTCAACAAAATGTCAAATGGCACAATTGTGTAAAAATAATTTTTGCCACGAGCTCTCTAAGAAACAAATGTCTATATATATAATAGCGGTGTGTCCGTCAGTCCGTCTGTCACGCTCTGTTTGACCAACTTTCCGTTGGAATTTTGAAACGAAATTTTGCAAGCTTATAGAGGACGTTATGGAGAGTCCCGGAAAAATACTCAGGTCCTGAAATTCCTATAACTTTTTGAGTTATTAATTCCTAAAATTAGCATTTCTTCTATAGGAAATGTATAGAGAAATATTTAAGTATTCTTTGCAGTTGTGTATTCTTTGAATGTAAACATCTCCTCAAGCAGGCACTGGATTGGAATACATAGTAATAATAATTTTCTTGCCCTCGGGGCTTGGTGTAGGGGTTAGAGTGTTAACCTCCTATAACAAACGTCGCGGGTTCGGACCCCAGGCAGTCCGATGATTTTATTTAAGCCATTTGGATACCAAATATAAAAAAATATTTATTAAATAAATTAAATAAAATATTAATAATATAAAACTATAACTAACTATAATATAATAAATAAATAAAAGGATATTATTTTTAGAATAAAAGTATCTAAATCCATTCGATTAAATGATTAAAAATACTATATTTATATACATAGATTTTATATTAGCCGTAAGAGATCTTAATAGAATCAATTTTTTGAATTTATGGTATTATTTTTGAAAATATAAATTGACTCCAGTTTCAATCTCTTAAATGTGTTTGTCTCAAAACCTAATATTTTGACTGAGTCAAAGTCAAAGCAATGATTTTCTTCTATCGCATGAGCCGCCCCTAGGGCGACGTGGACCTCATTGTTTTTAATATTCGTTTTGTGCTGCGACATTCTGTTATAGATGATGGTCGTATATCTGACCGAAACGTCGGCTTGGGGCGATTAACCCATTTAAATAAACTTAGCTGCAATCTTTCTTCCTTATTACTCAGCTATCCACTTCACTCTAATTTTACAAATTATATCAGAAACACTTTGCTGATGTAATTCAGTTTTTTTTTTCGGCTCTTCCTTCCATAGAGACAATGTTAAATCCCCACATGGGGATTTGCATGTTAATTTCGATTCAAAAGGGGGCCCTCTTTGGAACTTTTTACGCTTTTTAAAAAAAAGTTGTATTCATTTAGGATTATCTATTGTGTATAAAATGCCCAAATGTGAAATTAAAATTTTGAAAATAAATAAGGCCCTAGTTTATTTCAAGCAGTCAACAAGTTTGAAACTATTATTTTATTTTATTTAAATATTAATTATTTTAAGAAAAGTAGATAGTAGAAGAGAATCTGATTGCATTTAATTAAATAATTAGGAACCGACCGAATATTCGGTTTCGGCCAGTTTCGGCCAAAAATCATGGTTTCGGCCGTAGTTTCGGTTTCGGCCAAAAAGTGGCCGAACCTTTCGGCCGGCCGAAACCAGAGTCTGAAAAAATGGGATGAGACTCGCATGCAAAAAAAAAAAAGGTCAAATAATTTGCACTTGAGGGAGAAAAAATTTTAGTCTCCCTAAAAAAAAGGTAAAATGATTTTCACGGGAAGGAAAAAAATTCAAAAAAAAAAAAAGGTAAAATGAAAAAAAAATTTTATGGAAATACAAGTTTCGGTTTCGGTTACGGTTTCGGCCGAAACTAAGGTTGAGGCCGAATATTCGGTTTCGGTTTCGGCTGAAAATCTTGTTTCGGTCGGACCCTATAAATAATCTCTTAATTTTAATATCATCTCTTTTTTTTATTTATCAGGGCATTCCCAAAACAACGAATGAGTTTTCTTTCCCTTTGATTTATTGATCGCGTAGAAAAGAAAGAGAGAGAGGGAAGAGTGGGAGTGCGAGTGAGAGAGAAGATCCTCTGCTTGGAGCACCAAACCGGTTTGTCAAACAATCCACTCTGACGTCACGCCTTCTTGACTAAATAAAATAAATAAAAAAATATATTTTTACTGTTGACATAAGGTAATTGCCTTCATAAAGATTTAAATAAGCAATTAATAATAACTGATTTATTTGTTTTGTGCAAAGTAAAAAAACCAAGAATATTTCATTGTATTTGAATTGTGTATATTGATACATACGTAGCTAATCTTTTTTAATCTCGATATGTTTTAAAATAAATTATAAAAAATTTTGTCAGGTTCAAATCTGCACTACACAGGACAGAGTCTGGATTCTAAAACAAATTAAAGTATTTTCCCACTCCATATATATAATTCATGGCATTTCACCCCCTTTGGGGAAATATATATTTAAATAAGAGACAAGGAATACATGGTATGTACTGGTTTTTTTTTTAATGACATAATTTTTTTGGAAAAAACTATTTGTAAAAAATTCTTTTGATTTTTAACAGAACAACATTATCTGTCTTAAAATTTATAAATAAAATCATAATTGTGATGTTCGTTCATTGTATTGTGAAGAGATTGAATATGTAATCATATGAAGGATTGGCCCGGTGTTTAAGAAAACAATTTGTATGTTTCAGGCCTGATGATGGTCCTTTTCGGACCGAAACTGTGAGGATGTGCACACAACAGTTGTCTGGCAATAAAATTCCTCTATAATTAAGTAAAATACTTTGTTTTAATTATCGTCAACTCCATCATACGGATTTAAAAGAAGTAAACCTCCAATTATTAATATATCAATTGATAATTTCTCTTTCGTCTCTTTCTAATTCACTTTACTCTTGTTCTAAATAGGAAAGATAGGTGAAATGGTTGCCATGGTAACAAAATATAAATATCTTTCTTTTAATTAGATTAAAATTCATATAAGTCCACGGGCTTTGCGTGGGTGCGGCATTTGGATACCAAATGGCTTAAATAAGAATGCCTGGACCCCCAATATCTTATCTTATCTTATACTATTAAACGAGCAATGTACGTTTGTTTGTTTGTTTGTTTTTATGTCAGCATATCAGTTCTCGAAAACGCCTATAACGATTTCTTTCAAATTTTAAATATTTCCTATGTCCGATATTGAAAACAAATTGCGCTAGGTTTCAGAATTATATAAATAAATTTTAAATCAGAACAGATCTTTTTTAGAATCGTTTTTGTTCCCCGATTGATAAAAAAATTTATTATTTTAAGAGATTTAATATATAGAGCTGCCAATTTCGAATAAAATTGGTTTTAAAAAGACTGATATGAATGAAAAGGAATGTCAGAGGTAATTAAATGAAATAATGTCAATATTGCATGAGATTATTGATTTATAGTTCCTATAGATACATCTTTGTAAAAATAAATAAATTTGTTTAAGGTTCTGATGATGGCCGCCTTGGGGCCGAAACGGATAATCATGGTCGTATCTGTAAACCAGAAAATAAATACATCTCAAAAATGAATTTCTAGCAAGTGAGTAAAAAACATCGTTTTATAAAAGAAATTAAAGGTTTTATAATGTTCAAAGGCTTGATTCCTGGCCAATCCCTTCCTCTCTTTACCCTGGACCCACAGATTTAACTCTCCACGAATATTTAAATTTTAATTAATGCTCAATTTTGTAAATTTAATTTTTTATATCAATAATTACTTAACAATGTATTTAATTTAATAATGTCAAAAGGCCAATTAGTAAACAAATACCTATTATTTAAATTCTATTATTAAAATACTAATTATTAATTAATTTTATTGAAAATAATAATTTGTAATTGTCTCCAGGCTGACGCATTTCCTGGGCAACTCTCTTACGTATATCTCTCATGATTAAAGTTTTCTTATGAGGCACTGTCTGCCTTCCTCTAAGTATCCACCCAGTAATGTTGCTATTCCTCAAAACTCTCCCTGGACTGTTATTTCTTATTTTGGTGTTTTTATTGATGTTTCCATTGAGAAGTAAGTTGTCTCGTTACTATTTCTTTTAAAATTTTCTATTTTACTTTCTCTTACCTATGTACAAATGTAATATATATATAGAGAGAAAGTATTGGTTTCATGTCAAAAATTCGATGTCGAGATTTTGATGGATCTTCACGTTTTGAGGTCCCCTGAATCCAAAAAGTGGTTTTCGCGACATGGACTGTCTGTGTGTCTGTCTGTGAACAAAATATCTCAAGAACGAAAAGAGCTAGGAAGTTGAAATTTTATATTTAGTTAGGCACCCCCATGGGACGACACGAAGCTTTTGAACAAATCGCACCAAAAAGTACTCGTACTTTACTGATTCACTTTTTCAGTTTTTTTCGATTTTCTCAAAATTTGCCCAACGATTTTTTTTTAAATTCAAAAATCAATTATTTTTTAGATTCTCTATAAAATGTATATTCTCATTTTGTGATTGAAATCTTCTGAAGACCACTTTACTCTTGTACTCTATAGAAAAGATAGGAGAAATGGTTGCCATGGTATCAAAATATAAATATTTTCCCATACTTATAAATTTTACATCTTGAATTCAATTGTACCCTACTGTTGAAACTAAATACATGCACACAAAAAATCTGGGGACAACAGACACAACTTTCGATTACCGAAGGAAGAGAAAGTTGTGTGCTGCGCGCCAGTCACACCAGATTTCTTCTATACAAATCAAATTGCGACCCTCGAGTATTCTGAATATTAATAATTAATTTTATAGAAAATAATAATTTACGGATTTTTTTTTTAAATCCTTATTTAGGAAATTTAGAAATTATAAATTTGTTGTTTTTTTTCTTTTTTTCTTTATCTTTGTTTAATGTTTCACTCTATTAATTTTTGTTTTAATCCCACCACTAATTGCTCATCTAAAAAGGGGACGTTATCGAACGAAAAGGGAGTTTTCATTAAAGCCCTTGCACGGGTCTCAGCACACATCACACAACAAGCATGTTCTTTTATCGTCCCCCCTTTCTCCAAAACGGATTTATTTATCTTAATACTATCGACAACAACAACAACAACAACAACGAAATGACATTTCTATTTGTCAACTCAACTCAAAACCTTTGAAGAGATAATACATTTAAACAATCATAATCTCTTTGCCATTAGAAAGAGAGAGTAAATAACTATTAGATTGGAATGTTGGGTGATTGGGTTATTCACAACACTGTTTTTATTTCTTTTTGAGGTAAAATTAAAGAAAAAAATATAATTAAAATTTAAATAAAATAATTAAATTTTCGAAAGAATTTACATAAAACCTCAAGCCGTGTTCCGTTGTATCATGATTATTGATTATTGAACAACTAGCCTGAGAAATTCCCTTTTTCCAACCGAAATGTCTTTGAAATCATTTTTATTTAAATTATTAATTATTAGGTCCAATTAAATTATTGTTTCTATTTGATAAAGTTAAATTTTTAAGTTTATTGTTCATTTAAATTTCCTTTTTATAAAAATTATTGCTTGGCAAGAAAATCGAGTGAGTTGAGCTTAACTAATAGAGATGATATATGATGACGCTTTGGTTGAGTCTGGTTTTATGACTTGAGCGGCTGTTGGAGTGTGTCTTGAAGAAGGCATCTATCTCGTAGACCGAAATGTCGTTTTTATAAAGAAGTCGAACTCGACGATAGGATGTCAGCTCGCGGACCATTGTTGTGCTTTATAGTTTAGTTTTTTTTTGTTGTTGTATTTGTGCCAATTTCTTCTTTCTTCTTTTCTTCTGATCCGAGTTCCAGCAGCAATCAATTTTTAATATCTCTGCACTCTTGGCTTGTTAATTATTAAAATGCTCACATCACTCGAAATTTAATGCCAAATAACAAATTTTGATTTCCTTAATTCTAATTCACTCTCAATTTTTAGGAAAATCGTTTAACAATTGATTTTCTTGCCAATTACCTTAAAAAATATCATTTTCCTTTTAAATAATTCATTTTAAAATTTTTCTTAGAATTCATTCCTTAAATGAATTTCCTTAAATCTGTGTCAGTTCGATATTTATATTAATAATTATTGAATAATAATTGTGAGATTTAAATAAATTTATTTATTTATTTTTTTTAAACTAGTTGACGAATTTTTATGGTTTTTTTTTTAATTGTTAAAAAAAAATTCTTTTTGTTTTTTAGGCTAATTTTAAGGTTTTTTTTTTTTTTTTTTTTAGTATTATAACTAAAAAAAAACTTCCCTTTCTTTATGAAGTATTAAAAAAATTTGTTTAAGGTATAATATAGGATCTATAGATCAGTGGTTCCCAAACTGTGACAATCGCTCTAGGGGGTTTGGCAACTTCCAGGGACGTTGGAATTTTGAAATGAAATTTTACTATGTATCAAAGAGGAAATTCTCCGATTACAGGAAAATTGCCATCCCGAAATTATCTCTAATTGAAAATCATTTATTGATTTATTAGATTTTTAAAGTTACGATTTCCCCCATAGGAAATGTATCAGACAATCTTTATCTATTCTTTTCTATTTTAGTGTCGATTGCCGTGATTTCGAAAACAAATTTTTCCTCAAGCAGGCACTGAATAGGAATAGTAATGATCCAATCTTATTTTAATATCTATCGAAGAAAAGGCGAGGGTCCTTCGCAGGCGGGCCTGAGCCAGCTAGAGGGGAGGTTCAGGGGGCGATGCGGCTAGTAAAAAAAATTTGTTTACCAAGGTATTAATATAGTCTACTAGCTGGTTTCCATCCTCCTCATATTTGCAGAGCGTTCTGGCAACGTTTTGATACTGTAATTTTAAATCTTGCAACGAAATTAAAAGGGTAAAAGGGAAATTAAATGAGTGTTAGACAACCCCCAGATGGGCCAAAAAGGTTTGGAGCCACTGATTTAGATCTACTAGCAATGAATCGCGAGGCCACCCATCCGAGCTTACACCATTTTTGGCATTGCTTGAATCCCCGGTCCTGAATTTTTTTTTATCATTTACGTTATTTTACTTTTTTTTTTTTTTTAAATATTTGCACACATTACAACCACCAAAGGCGGAACCAGGGATATGCTCCTGGAATACAAATAACTTTTTGACAAGTACACATCACTGTCTCCTTTAGCTGTGTGGAAGATTAGTAGAAATTTTGAAGATGGTTGTCGTTTAGTTTCCGAAACGTTACAAATAAAAAAATCCTTGTATTTTTTTTATCATCTATTTATACTTCCTCCACACTTACTTTAACATTTATTCAATTATTAAGGTGCAATTCCTTTGCAACGACTGAGACGACTAGAATCGCTCGGCGCGATCGCCTCGAGACGCTTGGTTGAATTCCTATAAAGGTGCGATCACAGAGGGACGGAGGCTAAATGGCCATAGATGCCGAAAAAGACCTTAAATAAATAAAAAGAAAGCAATTTGAACCACCCGCCATTAAAACATCTCTTTAAAAAAGATGTTTTCTTCTTGAATGATACTTTATTCTCTTCCGGCAAATTTATTTCAAAATAAACTACATATATCTAATGCTAGATATTTTATTAAATATTTTTACTAAATTTTAAGTAAAAAATATTTTTATTATTATTATATAAAATTATAATTTATTAATTAAAGAAAATTTGATATCTATTTGCATTTTTATATTGAGTGTTTTTTGGATAAAATAAACATGGGTGTTGCCGAACATGCTCTACTAATTTAGAATCATCCATTTTTCTATTTTTTATTTATTTATCAAGCCTGAAATATATTTAAAATATTCGAGGTGGACCGAGGGAAAATGGCGGTGCGCGACAGTTACGCATGGTAGCCGTCCAGGCGCTAGTGTCGTTTCAGTCGCGTCATAGGAATGGGTTCCATTCATTTCCACAGTAGGGGGGAGAGGGGCCACAGCGCGCGTCTCTACTTTTATCTTGCAAAGGAATTGGATCTTTAGATGGTTGTGATTTTAAAATCAAAATTAAAAAAAAAAAAAGAATTTCTCCTAGTAATGGTCATTAAAAAGAAAAAGAAAAAAAAACGGTTCTCTATTCTTTTACCTTTCCAATTAGATCATAGAATATATATTAAAAATAAAAGTAGAGGGGGGATTTCCGGTGCTTTGGTTCCGGTTCGTGAATTACTTGGATACTCCATTCTTTAGAGGCTCATGCACAAGTCGCTTATCAGCTGAGCAAATCTTGGCCCGTGTCTCTCTCTTATTTATTTTTTAGAAAAAGAGAACCGGTCGCATGCCAAACGGGTGGCGGAAAGAAAGAGAAGCGGGGGAGGGGAGGGGGTGGTAATTAAAAGTTAATTAACTCTCTGATCTCCTGTTTTGATTAGATGAGAGAATGTGTGTGTTTACTTTGCATGCAATTTTCTATTACCTTACCAAAATAGAATATTAAAAAAAAAAAAAAATTGTAACGTCTGGGATTTGAACCCCGGACTAATTGAATTGTAATCCGATCTACTATTAGAGTTGTTGAAACAAATATATGAAGAAAAAAAATTGTTTCAACCGGGATTTGAACCCCGGATTAATGGATTTAAAATAAAACCTCAGTATAAATCCATAAGTCAGGGGTTCAAATCCCGGTTGAAACAATTTTTTTTTCTCAGATATTTATATGTTAATAGGTCTAGATAATAATTTTATTTTGTTTATTTTGTTTTTTAATTAAATTTTTATTTGTGAAGATATTTCTTCTACACAAAAAAGAGGGAAAGGGACAGTTCGATGATTCCACCCAATTTATTTATCTTCACTGATATTTTTTTTTTCTCGCTTTTTTCCGGCCTTTGACCTTGGTCATTCAGCCCCCACTTATTACAATACATCTTACAAAAAACATGATACAAAAAAACTGCATACTTTGTATAAAAAAAACCTTAATATAAAAAGAAAATTTTACAAATAACGAAGCATTAATTTTATGTTTTAAATATATTTTAGTAAATATAAAATTATAAAATTACAAAAAAAAAAAAAAATTGTTTCAGCCGGGACTAGAACCCCGAACTAATGGATTTGAAATGACGAAACCTAACCCTCATTATAAATCCCTGAGTTCGTGGTTCAAATCCCGGTTGAAACAATTTTTTTTTAGATATTAATTGTATGTTTCCAATATCAGTGATATTAATTTTTTTAATAAATTTCAAATATAAAATTTCATTTAAATAAAATATAAATTAAAGTTTTGTATCAAATTATTTATTTATTAGGCTTAAAATTTAAATAAATTAAGTAATTTTCAAATATAAATAAATAAATAAATGAAGTTGTTTTTTTTTTTTTTTACTTTATTGCCGTCATTTGAAATTCCAATTTTTGGAATGTCTTCTCATTCTTTGTATTTGAATATAGCGTGTTTAGAAATTATATTAATAATTATTTTGTATTAATTTTTCTTCTCTCTTTTATTACTTCAATTATATTGAATGACATGTGAGAATTAAAATCTCCTAAAAATATTAAATTTCACTTTTAATTGATCAATTTGACTTTATTTTATGAAAATAAAATGTGATTTGTTTGGTCATCAAAAAGGGTCGATGTTCGAGTGTATTTGTTTGCTTGTGTTGTTGTTGTTGTTGTTGTTTTTTTGTAGTTTGTTCGTTCGCATTCCGATCAGAACCGTCAGATAAAACGCTCTCTCTCTCCGCCCGCGCGGTCTTATTCTGCACATACACATATGGTCCATTGGTGGTCATCTCTTTCATACAAAACTCTTCCATTGTCCATCCAAGAGAGACAGATTCTTTCTTTCTGACGTGGTATTCAAAAGAATAATGCTGTGAGAACAAATTAATAAATTTAATCCGCCACTACGGTCCGGGCTGAATTCATACAAGAGATTCAAAATCACGTTTCGGTCGACCTTCTTCAGGATCCACTGAAGAAGTCCTACAGCAAATGGACGAAACATTGTGTTAGAAGATAAAATCAAAGAATACAATAATTTTTCTTATATTTTTTAAAATGCAACTTTTATTTGATGACCACAAATTTTTTGGCTCTTCTATCAGCATGTCGCGTTACTTATTATATCTTTTAGTTAAAAGAAAGAATTAATTTTTGGAGACTTTAACGCCAAATAAATAAAATTTTCTTTTAATAAAATAAATATATTTTTTTTTAAGTGAAACTTTTATTTGTTCCTCTCAAATTTTTTCGCTCATGACGCGTTACAAGCCGTGACGTCAAAGCCCGTGACGACAAAAATAGGAAAGTTGAAATTTAATATATTAATATATGGCGAATTTTAAAAAATAATTGTGAGATTTAATTATTAAATCTTTAAATTGATAAAATATAATTTTAAAAATAATTTAAAATGATAAATAAATATTGTTCTCAGTTTTTAACATGTGTTCTCAGTTTTTAACATGCGCCAATTGATTTCCCATTTTCCAATTATTAAGTTAAGATTAAAAACACGATTTTAATACCCTTAATTGAATAATTTTCTAAAAATTTTCAGTTAAACGAAAAAAAAGTTTTACTTGCATCATGATTTCATAAAACCACACAATGATTTTTTTTAATAATATGCATGCAAATAGATATATACTAAGTGAATGAACTCTTTTTTTTTTAATGGAATTGCCAGAGGATGTGTCACGAGTCATCATCAACCTCCATCCTACAGGATATGGAAGAGAATTTAAGCGCCCGGGGGGGAGGGGGGGGGTTAATTTGACACCTGTTCCCTTCTCCTTAGGATGTTTATTCCTCTTTTTTTTTTTGACCCTGAATTTTATGAATCACAGAGAGGGAAGCTCCCTCCACCCACGCAAACAAATTTTATCTTAATCTCAATTAAATAAAAAAAAAAGAATCTTTTCAATGAATATAACTTAAAATAACACAACCAGTTTGTGAATTAAAAAAAAAAATTGAAATTACATAATTAGCGTTGATTCATTCGTTTTTTTATTTGATTGATAATTTTTTTTTTTTAATGATTCATAATCACCTTGATTTTTGAGTTTATGCATTTCCTAATTAGATCAAAAAAATTTTTTTTTGTTTAATTTGCGTATTTCACGTTGGATTCAGCTATGATACGCAACGCTAAAATACAAATGAAAACAAGTAGATTGATTGTTTTTTTGTGTTCACTGCCACTACCTTCAGGATCTAGTGTGACACCCTCTCTAACATTATCCCGTTTGGAGTATCTTTTACAGAACGGCAGCCTTTAAAAAAATCTGGTTTTTCAGGGTGAGAAGGCTCCTTATAATTTGCTCACCATCTTCTTCTCTTATACGTATAACAGAACTTAACGATCCATGAGTGGAGGTGCTGGGATTTCTTGTTATCTTCCTTGTCTAGTTTCTTAAGATGTCCCTTAACTTTACACTCAAAAGTTGTCTTTATTCTCTCCAAATATCTAACTGTAAGAACTTTAACGAGCTAACATTTTAAAAATTTTATACCCAAATAAATATGAAACTTTAGGGACTTTAACGCCCAAACATTTCAGAGACTTTAACGCCCAAATATTAATAAATAAGAATCTTTAGGGACTTTAATGCACTAACATTTTACTTTAACGCCTAAACATTTCAGGAGACTTTAACGCCCAAATATTAATAAATAAGAATCTTTAGGGACTTCTAACGCACTAAACATTTCAGAGACTTTAACGCCCAAATACTTAATAAATAAGAATCTTTAGGGACTTTAATGCACTAACATTTTAGAGACTTTAACGCCCAAATGAATAAGAAACTTTGGGAACTTTAACACGCAAACACACAGTGCCCTTTTTAGAATTCTGTTAGCAACAAGGGCGGATACAAGGGGTAAAGGGGGTAATTCCCCCCCCCCCGAGATTTGAAAAAATACCTTTTTTCCCAAAAAAATTTATTTTTAATGTAAAATTTTAAAAATTAATTATTAAAAATTTGATTTGTATTTATATTCTGGCAAACAAGTACAGAATGCGCCTTTAAATTACCGAAATTAAGAAAAAATAGTGGCTGTGCGACGAGTCACACCAGATTACCCCCCTCCGAGAAACACCTCTGGATCCGCCCTTGGTTAGCCATAAGTGAATACTAATCTTAATTTTTAAAAATTACCATAATTAATATTAAATTGGTCTATTTTGAATTTTTAAATAAAATCCTTAAATTCTTTTTTTTTTTTTTTTGTAATGAATGAACCCAAAGAAAATCCTTTTTTTTCTTTCTCATAAATATTAGTTAAATAATATACATAGGAAAAAAAGAAAGGAAGCTTCTGACTGAAAGTTGTACTTAATAACAGACCACTAAAAAATAAGTCTTTTTGTCATCAAAACTATTATTTAATTTAATAATTAAAGAAAATAATACGTATAAGTGAATGAAATTAGAAGAAAAAGAGAGGAGATTTCAATGCCCAACCATTCGACTGTTTTCTTTAATGGTGAAGAAGAAAAGGAAACTACTACCTCCGGTCATTCAGAAGAACGAATTACAATTAAGTTGTCTTTTTTTAGGGGAGGGGGGGAACTGTGATTCACTAACGACGAAGGCCCTACACGCCCTTCATTCACAAAACCAATTGAGAAAGACATTTCTTCATTCACTAAAAAAAAATTATATTTTTGAATAAAAAGAAAAGAATATCAACAAAATTGTGGCATATGTTCCAAATTTGAATGATGACCTCGAAATACCCGAGCTGATCTCTTGTATCTCTCTACCCTCCTACTTAAAGCAACATCTAGTCGTTTTTATCTTCTTCTCTAAATATCTATCTTTATATTGAAAATTTAGTGACTTTAACGCCCAAACATTTTAGAAATTTTAGAGACTTTAAAGCCCAAACATTTTAGATATTTGAAAGACTTTAACGTCCAAACATTTTTGAAATTTTAGAGACTTAACGCCAAACATTTTATAAAATATTTATTTTTCATAAATTTTAGGGACTTTAACGGCGAAACATTTTAGAAATTTTAGGGACTTTAATGCCCACACATTTTAGAGAATTATTTCAGATATTTTAGAGACATTAATGCTCAAACAATTTAGAAATTTTAGAGACCCTGATGTCCAAGGATATTAGAAAACTAAACAATCAGATAAATTGCTCCTAATTTTTTAAATTTTTATTTCACTTTTCAATTTTTATTTTCTACTAGAAATATTCATTTTTTTATAATCCACACTGGTCTACAAAATTTTTGACCATTTTCAAACTTTTTTAAATGAATTTAAAATGACGAGAATAAATTTATATTTCAGTAAAATAAAAATTAATTCTATCAAAAAAATCTCTACTATAATTGTACCTAGAAGGACAAAATTAACGACAACAAAAGATTACAATCTTGCATAAATATCATAGAAAAAAAAAAGGAAATCGTTATTTGATAATAATGTTCATTCTCATATAGTCCCTCTCTCTCTGAAATAATTTACCTTTTAGAATAATACCACTTCTGACCGGATGTTAGAGTCAATGTCAACAAAATTAAAGTTTAACGACATGAATATGGGTATTTGAGAGAAGAGGGATTTAGGGCTTTCGATGATTAGGTTCCCATAGGTCCCTAAGGAAGTTATATAATTGAAGAAGTGAGATTTTGTGTGTGAATGGAGGAAATACGACTATCCCTCAGGACCTGGTCATCTTCTTTTAAATTCCCTACATTTAGAGACACGCACGTAATAATGTACAAATAACAACAAAAACACGCGGCTATGAATTAACTTATATAAAAGGTACCATTTAGAGGAAGGAAAATTACTATAAAATTAATTAGAAAAGGAAGTAAGTAGACTAGAAAAATATAATATTATTGAATTGAATGTAAATAAAAATGAAGTTTGAGTGAAATTTAAAATATTTAGGTCCTAGCGTTGAACTCTACAAATATAAATTTAGGCGTTAAAGTCTCCTCTTATAAATTTAGGAGTTAAAGTCTCCATTAATAAATTTAGGCGTTAAAGTCTCCTCTTATAAATTTAGGCGTTAAAGTCCCCATATAGCAATTTAGGCGTTAAAGTCTCCAAATATAAATTTAGGAATGAACATCTCTAAAAATTCTAATATAAAATCACTAACATTTTAGGGATTAAAGTGTTTAAAATTTCTGATATATTTAACCATTATAGTCTAAAATTTGAGTGTTTTTCTTATCTTAAACGTTATATTTTCTGAAAAAGAGATAAGTTTTGGTAAAAATAAACATGGCTATCAATAAAATACTACTCGCCCTAATATCAGAGATTGCATTCTCTTTATAATATCTTCATTTCTTCAAAAGACATTATTTAATATAATTTTTTTTTGTGACATGAAGGATCCCACGCTATTTTTGATTGAGAGGTGACCTATTTTTAGGTTAATTGAGAAAGTGTGCAACAGCATTAAAGGGTCTGCTTGGGAACAACAACGACAACTACGACGACGATGATGACGAAGGATGGAAGAGGAGGAGGAGGAGGGCAGGGCCCCCCGACGAAAGGCAGAAGCCCGGAAACTCAGAGAGCATCGTTTCCTGTCCAGGAGCAACAGACCGAAGAGAACTGGCCAGGGCGAGAGAGAGAGAGAGGACGATCTGATGGACAGACACACGCAAACTTAAATACATGCATACCACCACCCTCAAAAAAAAAAAAAAAATTCTTCATTTTGAAACTTGATTCATAAAAAGTTGCTTTAAAGATAAGACATCATTCATCATAATAAACGTAACAAATTAAGATCTAGCAAGGGAATTTAGACTTTTTTGTTGAATGATAATAGAAAAAATATAATATTGAATTGAATGTAAATAATGAGTTAGTGAAATTTAAAATATTTAGGTCTCTATGTTGGCGTTAAAGTCACCAACAATAAATTTAGGCGTTAAAGTTTCTAATATATTTCGAAGTTAAAATAACTTAAAGTTCTTTTAGAGGTTAAACTTTATATAAGAATAAGCAAAAGAAGAGTCCAGAATTACATTATCTGGAATATTCTACATTATTTCTTCCTTTTCTATAAAGAATATAGATAATTTGTTCTAAATTTAGTTTTAACTTTCATTGTCCTTTTGGTTCATTCAAGATCTACAAATACAGGATTAAAGTTGAATATTTAAAAAAATTGGATGAAATTTTCATTTTGTTTTATAGGAAGAATCATAATTTTGGGCATTAAAGTCTCCATCAACAATTCCATATTTTTAGTTTTAATCAAATATTTGAATACTTATTTAAAAAATATCCATAAAATCCACTACTAGGAAATATTTAAATTCCTCAAAAACAACGGAATATTTATTACTTTATTGTTACTCAATTATTGAGTTTTTTTTTTTAAACAAGATTTTCTATTAACATTTTTTTAAAATTATTTTGGATATTGGTCGTCATCATCATCATCATCATCTTCGATTAAATCGGCCTCCTCCTCTCGGTTCCCATCTTAAAGCTCTCTCTTGTGTCAAATTGATTATTATGAAGAAAACAAGAAAAGGCCGATAAAGAAAAAAAAAACTTTTTGAGCCGCGGCATAGCTAATGTCCAAGAGCAATGTAATCTAGAACAAAGGTGCGAACGAGAGGAGGAAAAGAGATAGAGAGAGATGCTGCACTCTTTTATGGCCACCCGATAGTGATCCCCCACCAAGAATCACAGCTTCTATTTTGGGTAAACGAGAATCTAAAGAGTTAATTATTGGAAATTTTAACGCGTAATTTTTTAGTGACTGAAATAATATGAGATATATTAATCAAATGCCCAATTATTTCAGATACTTTAACGCTAACTATTTAGAGACTTTAACGCCCAAATATACAAAAAGAATGTTTAACAAATTAGAGACTTTAACGCCCTTAGAGAGATTTTAATGAACAATTACATTAAAAATCAAAATCAAAATTTGTTGAATTAATTATATTTTGTTTTGATCCACTCTAACTGTTATATCTATAACCTTCTATAACATCTTATTAATATTATAGCTTTATCAAATTCTCTCTTCAATGTGAATATTTTTTCGGTATAACATTTTTATATTTGAAGTTTTCTATTAGTTTCATTGTTACATTTTATTTAAAATTAATCTAGGAATAAATAATTATTGATATAAGTCTACATAAATTGAGTTTTTTTTAAGTTATTCTTGGAAGATATAAAGGTTATTGTTAGTAAGATAAAGCGATAGAGGTTATACTTGGAAGAAATAGAGATTAGTAATAATTAAAAAAAAAAATCAAAGGTTTTAACAATCCTTTATTAATCTTAAAAACTTTTTTATCTTCAATAACCGTCATAAATTTTCTTTTAAAATATTTAAATTTTAAAACTTTCAACACAGGAAATAATTTATAACAAAATTATATTCATCATGTTAATTATTGATATACAAAAAAAAGAGTAATAAAATTATAATAAATAAATTGATTTTATTTTATTTTTTTTACTATTGTTAAAAATTTTATTTAAACTTTTATAAATATTCTAAAAAAAAAAAAATATTTAGATCACGATTCAGGAAGATATTATTATATTTCATGCTAGACAATTGTTTATGATATCCTTTTTTTAAAAAATTCACAAAATAAATTTATTTATTCTAATTTATTAATATTAGATACAGTATCTTGAAGATTAAGTAGAGAAAGTAAAAAAAATTTTTCTAGAAAAATATATGTATATATAAAAAATATTATTATTATCAAAAGCATTAAATCGAAATGGTATACAGTTACGATTATTATTATTTATTCTAGGCGTGGTTGCAAAAAGTTTAGTTCTGTCACCAGCCCAATTATTTCTTCATTCTTCTTCCTAAATAAGAAATTAAAATAATTCTATGAATTGGTAACACGTTTACATAACAGAAATGTAACTATTTATTGGAGAATTTGATGTTCTATATTAAGGCCTACTCTATTCACAAACTTTTAGATTTAAAAACAATAAGTCTAGCTGTTAATTTAAAAGAAATTTAAGTAGTTTAACTAATACTACTTATTGGAGACTTTAACGCTCAAATCAGAGACTTTAACGCACTAATTTCAACGATTTTTTTTTAAAATAAACAATAAATAAATAAGTGCGAGAGTTTTGATTAAATAATTTATAAGACACTTAAAAAACTAATTTACTTAATACTTATTGGAGACTTTAACACTCAAACCAGAGAATTTAACGCACGTTTTAAGAGATTTCAAAAGAAATGTCTATGGACCATTTGGAAAGGATATATTCAATAAATAACTTTGTTTCTTTTCACTTGTATCATCTATTTTAATAGGGGGTTATCTTTAATCTTTAAGATCATTAATGGATTGTTGTTACCTAATTAGTGACTCATAATAGAAAAAAAAATTAGTTTTAGTTTTTTTTTTTTCTTGATCTCAAATTTAATTAAAATGTGTTAATACGATCTTTTTAAACCTAAAAGATGTCAGACTCGCTGGTGACGGTTCGTTGAGGTGCTCACGTGTTAATTATCGGGTCCACAACAACAACAACGGTGGTATCTTGCGCGAGATCCCACACAGTTCATTATCGTTGGTGATGCGGCAAAGTATCCCGAGAGACGGACAGGAAACTGAGATTCGTTACACCCGGCACTTCTTCTACCATCTATCTATCTATCTCATTCTATCATAGATCGATTTCGCATGTAATTGTCTTTCTTTTTCGGCGGCATACAAATATCCGGTACTGTATTCATCAATATTTACACTAGATATTTTCTTTCATAAATTATTATCTTTTATATTATTATTATTATACTATAGGGATTTTCTAAAATTATGCAACTTCCTGATACATTTATATGATAAAAATATAATAATAGTTAAGTTAAAAAAAAAAAAATTGACCGGAAATTATTAAAAATGCTTCAACTTAGAAATGAAATTTAACTTAAAAATAAAAAAATTGCTAATAAAACTTTTGATAAAATAGCGTTAATTAAATTAAAAAAATAATTACACTAATTTTATTGGAGACTTTAACGCTCTTTATTGATTTCTTCAAAAAGAGAAATACATTTTCGTTGATTTCTTCAATTATTACAAAATCTGATTTTCATAAAATGTGTGAATAGATTTCGTTAATAAAAGAATTATTTAAAACTTTCTAAGTGGCTAAATAAATTAAGATATTTAATTAAAAAATCTAAAATTTAAGTTTATGAATGGTGGGTTATTCTTTTAGTATAGAGCATTTTTTTTTAGAGACTTTAACGCCCATCAACGATATCTTAGTTTATTTCTTTACCACGATGAATTTTTACAAATTATCATAACAAGTACGACTGTAATCCAGAGTATTGTTATTGGAGACTTTAACGCCCAAAATTAGGAAATATTTGATTTTTTAGTTTATTTCTTCAATAAGTGGAATTAATCATACACTTAGATTGAGATACCGGTATATCTTCAATTTTAGTTGATCGGTAGTTGGTCGATATTTAATCTGATTTGCATGTCATATGTAAGCTGATACCACCCTTATAAGATTATATATCATTTAGAAAACTAATTGGTTAGAATATATATATAGATAGATGATAGGTGTGGTCAGTAAGAGTGTAGATGACCAAAGGAGATCACATGTCAACACGCGTATGACGTCATCCAGGTGTCCTTTTCTTTCAAAGAGAGCTTTTTTTACGGCGGAGTGATTTTGTTGTTCACAAACCCGAAGAGAGAAACTGATAGCAAATCCAACCCTAAAAAAGAGATTATTTACCAACAACCTGTTGGATGTCAAAGTCAACCAACTGGAAGCAAACATTGATTTAAAATTAGAAATATGACAATAACCAAATATTTGATACAAATCTAGATTATATTAGTGTTTATTTTATGTGTTTAGAATTACTTAGAAAAAAAAGGATTCATCTTGTTGACGTGAAATTATGTGTTGATAAAAGTGAATGATAAGAACTGGTCTATTAAATAAATAGAGCTTCTAGAGCTATGATCAACGAGTCTTGATTATATTTTTTTTGCTACCTAAAGCTTATGTTTATTCTATAAAATTCAATCTTGATGGACATTAAAAAAAAACTCGCTTATATAGATACATATGTTAAAATACCCATATAAATATATTTTTAGAAAATAAGTAGAGCAAATACTACTAACAATAGACTATTTATCTAGCTTTTCTCTTTTTTAAATAATTTGATAAAATCATTAAAATAAACTTAAGAATAATGAAGATATTATAATCAAAATGAATTTTGAGATTATCATACTTCCTCATTCTTAGTATTTATACAAGAACTGATAAATTTTATTTTTAAGACAAAATTTAGTAGATACTTTAAAATTAAAGTCAATTAAAAAAAATGATCATTGAAGTCTCCACATTCAAGCATATAAAAAATATATCTTCACTTTTTTTTTAAAATATTGTAAAACTTTAGGATTTCAGACCTTTCTCAAGAGACAAAAATTTTTTACTATTGGGGTAAATTAACTGATAAAGGATGTTCAAATTTGGTATTAGAAGACTAGAATGTGTTCGCTTTTTACAATTATTCAAAGAGAAAGAGTAAACTCTTCTGTTACTTAAAAAGAGAAGAATTTGAAGAATTTCTTGTCTTAGTCATTCACCTTACCTATAAAATGTAAATCTATAAGTAGAAAGTAATATTAAGACATATTGGAGATTTCAATGCTTATGATGTTTTTCTGAATGTGGTCAAATTTATTATTCTCTTGATAAGATGTAGAACGATCAAATGATTGGCGGAGGCATCGAAAATCTAAAGAAGATTAGTCGTAAATGGTATGGACATGTAATGAAGAGAGTACGTAAGGAAAAGATAGTTGTCAGATAAGAGACCGAGGCTATGGACAAAAAGAAAATTGTGGATTGTATTTACAAAATTAATTGATAAATGAGGGCTCGTAGAACTATGGAGAAGTAAATCGAAATACCTGAAGACCCTGAAAAAAAGAACAGAAAAAATTTGGAAAAGTAGAAAATAAATAAGCATTAAAATCTCCAAACAATTTTATATTTATAATAAATCTACTTATCTCAAATATGACATAATTTACTTTATTAATATCAATTTTTTAAAAATCTGAGAATTTTAATTATTTAAAGGATTCTTGCTCCATATAGCGTATCTATAATTTGCTTTAAAATTTCATTTGTTCTGTCCATCCATTTTCATTTCATTGCTATTGCATTCTATTCTCTCTCTTTTTCTGTCTGTCTGTCTGTCTGAATGTTTCCTGCTCTTCTTCCTTAGCGCTCAGGAAATGACGTCATTGATTCCATTAGTGGCAACCGACCGATGCAATTGGAAGGAAGGGAAAATAATGCGATCAAAAAAACAAAAATAAAAATAAAAGCCAGATCATCACCGGTCAAAGAATAAAAAGGAAAAACAAATCAAATTGATTTGAAGTTTAAGTAAAATATAACATTTGGTAAAAGAAGAGGGAATAAAGTAGTTAAAGGTAAAACGAACTCAGATTCTAATCCAACCTCTCTCACTTTCAACGATCTTGATGAATGAAATATGAACTCGCCCCTATATAATCACCATAAAAAAGGAAGGGATAAAGTAGTTAATGTTTAAAAGAACGCAAATTCAGTCCAACTTAAGACAAAAATTTAATCTACTTTCAATGAGGAAGAAATCTCAAATGTGAGTCCATGGTAGTATTATCAGTCCCTAGATGTCCCAAAGCGAAGATAAATTTAAATCTCTTTGTGAATTCCCAAAAAAATAAAGAGAGACTTTAACGCTATAAGATTTAAAAATTCTACCAGAAAATTGAACAAGTGATTGAAATGCTTAAAATTTTAGAAAAATAGGCCGATCATGATTTTCGTATTGTTGCAAATAGCCAATTGTCAATCTTGTTAATCCTCATGTCATGGATAGAAGTCCTCTACTTTCAAGCATTGTAAGAAAAATTGACAAATCGTTTGTTCGTTTCTTCTTCATGAAGAAGAAGAAGAATAAAAGGAGAAGAAGAAGAAGCAACGGGGCTGTCGTTTGCAAACGAACGTGACTTTTGCACGCCAAAGAAAGAAAGAAGAAGAAACAATCACGTTTATATAACAAATCAAGTGATTTATCGTTAAGGAAACGAAAAGTGCTATAGTTAGTTAGATATACACGTACGGAAAACCCTATTGAGGCTTAATTTAATTATAAAAAATAAAATGATGATGGTCAAATTCGAAGAATGAAATATCATTTTTCGAAGAAAAAAAAAGGAAACAAATCAATAAAGTCATTCAAGAATTATCTAAACAAATTTTAAACTCCCCCTGCTTACGTAAGCAACACATGCGTTTTTGTTGGTTGGCCCAAAGTCCCGTCTTTATATAATCCTCTAACTATATACACACACAAATAAAGCTTTTAATTAAAGAAACAAAATTTTCTAATGAGCATTAAAGTTCCCATATATTAATATAGGATAATTTATCTTCACTACATTATTTCACTGTATTCCCTTTAATGTAAATTTCTTCACTTGTATTGAAGTTGAGTAAATTTCTTGAGTTCACCTGAATTACAAGAAGACTGTCGAAGGTGCTACCCTGAAAATATATTCCTCAAATATCAGGTAATAAATCAAAAATCGAAAGTATTTGATTTATCATAATGTCATCAAGTTTTTGACATCCCTCTTTGCCTTACCAGCAAAGCAAGTAAGTACCATACCACCTACCTTCCCTAATTCTTGAATGGGCCCAAAACTGTATGCTATTTAAGACTAATTTTCAAATCAAAGAATAATAGTATTTCTTTTTTTCAAACAAAGCCAATGCTTAAATTTCAAAATATAAGAAAGTATTTATTATTTTATAATAATAATAATAATAGAAAAGAAAGAGAGAGTAAATTTTTAACCTTAAAAGAAAGATAACAATGAGATAAGGGAATTAAGAATAGTTATCGTCATAAATCGTTTTTTATGAGTGCTAAAATGTTTCCTATCTTCTCGATTAGATGAATTATTACTCTCGACTACGCGCCGCGGTAACATTTTCTTTTTAAATAAATAGGTTTTTTTTCTCTCTCTCTTTTTTTTTTAATGGGTTGGTGGAAGAAATGAAGAAGGATGGAGAAAGAACGAACAAACAGTATATCACCTGAAAGCCGTCGGTCAGAAGTCCCACCTTTTGCACACGAATTCTTTCGACTTAATACGGAACCACCATCTTTAAAATGAAGAAAATCTTCATTTAAAAGATGAAGAAAAAAAATTTGAATAATGGATATTTTTTATTTTTACAAATGACCATTAAAATCTCTTTATTGTCTAATGAGCTTTAAAGTCTCCATATTTTAATGTAGGATAATATATCTTCACTAGCTTGCTAAAGACATTTGATACCTGAGGCATTATATAATCTTCAAATTATTTACATATACAAAAAAAGAATCTTTTAATTAAATACATTTTTGTTGGAAAAAGAGATGAAATTTATTACAAATGAATATTTCCTAATGAGCATTAAAGTCTCCATGTATTAATATAAGATAATATATCTTCACTAAATTATTACACTTTAATTCTTCTACTCCGTTTGAGGGGAGGTTCCCTCACGTGCAGAAGCCGATTCTTGAGGTCACCCAAATTATAAGAAGGCAAACAGTTACTATTCTGAAAATATATTCCTCAAAAATCCTTTAATAAATCAAAAATTGAATGAATCTGACCTATCAATGTTCATTATGCGTAAAATTTCACTTCTCTTGTGCGTATTATGAATACAAGGTGGTTTTTTTAAATTCATATCCTTTGATAAATGAATACCCGATTCAAGTTTATAATTAAACTAGATCGACCACTTCCCTTGTTAAAATAAATTATAAGTGTAATAATTATTTGATAAAAAATAAGTTAATTTTATGCACAATAATTCATCTTAATTCACATATAAAATGACTTTGCAATTACCTAATCAATGACAAATATAATAAAATTTTTCTCTTCTTTTTTTTTATATGTTTTGAAATAAGAAATAAAGTCTATAATAATCGAAAGAGACAGTTTATTGCACACTTTCTCCATCACCTGTTATTATTTGATCTAAATTTATGAATACATAAAATGAAGAGATGTGAAATATGCAAATTCTATACTCTTAGTGTGAGGCCTACACTCACGACATTTATGACTCGACGGAGGAATTCATCAGAAAGCAATCTTAGGTTTTATAGGTTTACAGATCTATTTAGAAGATTGCAATGAGGAGAGATGGAGGGGAAAATTGTTAAAATATGATCATGCTTTCTTTCTTTTTTTTTTTTTTTTTGCTGCTGCTGTTGCTATCAGGATTCGCGATGTCGATAATTAATGGCAAAGAAATTCTAAATGCCAAAGGAAAATTTTCGGTATTTAATCAACAATTTCAGATCCAACCATGTTGGAAGATAATTGGAGAATAAATGAAGTCTCCTCATAAAAAATTTTTTTTTTCTTAAACCAAATTTATATACTACTTTAAAATTATAATTTATTACAAAAGAAGAAAAAAAAGATGAGCATTGAAATCTCCGCATTCAAGTATTTAAAAATTACAGAAAATAAATTTATAAAAGCATTGAAATCTCCACACACTAAGACATTATTTCTTCATTTATTTTAAAGGTTATATTATTCTTCGAATTTTATACTGGCCAACAAAAATTGCATTTCTTTTTCATTTGTAAAGGAAACTTGTAGTTTTATTTTTTATTATTATTTTTTTTTTCATTAGATATGTACCTTCTAGCCTTTGACATGAATTCTTTTTTGAATCTGTATAATCGGTTTGAATTTATCAGGAATGTCCAAGATTTGACATATCCGTGATCATTGTTAAGTGAGTGGGCAGAAAGAGAGAGAACTTAGGGTCACGAGAGGAGGTCCCAAACGAATTCCTTACGAGACATCCTAACAAACAACAAGTTAGAATATATACATCAATCTGTCTTCACTGAATGGGCGAATCTATTCACTCTACCTTATTAATTGAATGCTTCCATATCTTCTTAAAAATTATACAAAATCCCCATTTGGGGAGTTAACTCTTTTGTTTTTAATTTGCTTGTTTATTTCATGATATATTCATTCTTTTTTTTGTCTTTAATCGATTCTAGAGGATTCAATTTTCAGTTAAGAGAAGGGATGGAGGTGGGGGAGGGAGAGAATCAATTTTTAGTGAGAGAGGGTCCGTTGCTAATGGATTGGGTGTTGGTGGTTTGCTTAATTCAACTCTAGTGTGGCCTCGAATGCCAAAACAAAAACGCAAGTCACTCTCATCAAATGAGAAACAAAAAAAAGAATGGTTAATTTAATTTGGGATTTTGATATTTTTATTTATAAAGGCGTCATTTCTTCAAGATTAATTTTACCACTTAATTTTTACAATATATTTTAGGAGGCTCGTGGCTAATCGGCCCACTTGCCATACAAGTTTTCAAACATTGCCAATGTCTCCTCCGTTTCTCTGTAATTGGAGTTAGTCTCTGTTAAGAGATGTAAAAATAAAAAAAAAAATTTTTTTTTTATAATTTTATAATTTAATTCTATAAATAAATCAAATAGAAAGAATAAATGAACAAGCAGCTAGTTATATTTCAATTTATTAACAAACCAGGGCCGACGTTTCGGTCACGTTTCGGACCATCTTCAGGGCCAGGTTAATGTCTGAAAATACATATAATCCTCGCCAAGTTATATTGGGCATACACAATTACACGTAGATTAATCATGATCAAGCCTCAAATTTTATTGTTATCATACCAGTGACAGAGAGTAAAATTAAAATTTGAGGCATTATCATGATTAATCTACGTGTAATTGTGAATGCCCAATATAACTTGGCGAGGGTTATATGTATTTTCAGACATTAACCTGGCCCTGAAGATGGTCCCATACGTGACCGAAACGTCGGCCCTAGTTTGTTAATAAATTGAAATATAACTAGCTGCTTGTTCATTTATTCTTTCTATTTGATTATCAACACTCAGCTATATACCTCCTTCATATTAAATAAATATTTATAAAATCTATAGTTTTTCAATTTTTTAACTATATTTTTATTATATAAACATTTTTGTAAAAATTTTATACATAAAAGTTGTTTTAAATTAAATTTTAAATAATTTTAGTTTTATGTATTTTTTTTTTTAACTAACTGTTTTGAAGATATAAAGATTTATTAAAAAAAAAAAAAAAATATGAAATTGTTTTATTATTATTATTTGAAGATAAAGCAATTGAAATTTAAATAAAGAAGAATTGTTTGTATTTGTGAATACTCTAAGTCATAAAAGAACAAGAAGAATTTTAAATAAATCTCTTCTTTCTTTCTTCGTCTTGATGACATCACAGAGAGAGTTCCCTTGAGGGCTTGAAATATTTAAATTAATTCTATTATTATGTCCGCCTCTCTTCTAACACTTTTTTCTCTCTTCTCATTTTATATGAATTAATATTATTTATTTTGATACGGGGCGCGTGGCAGTTAAGTCATAAGATGAAAAGTTGGAAATTAAATACGTATAATCTTTATTTAAAAGCTAGGCGTCTCCAACAGCGGTCTAATAAAAATTAGCAATGTGGAAATCACTTAACGGAGCCTTTTTATAACGTTGTATTCCCAGCACCTCAACCATCAAAAGTATAGACAGATAAATACATTTCTTTCTGTGCATTTCCCAGCACCTCCACCATTTTTTGTTTACACGGGTAAACACATTCCCAGCACCTCCACCATTTATTTATTATATAAACGGGTAAATTTTCGTTCAAATTCTCTTAAACGCAACTGATAAATATAACACAATTATAAATCGGGGATTTAAAAAATATTTTTAAGGTGTGACTCGCTAGTAGGTGAAGTCCAGGCAGATCAAGTTCTTTTTCTCCACGTGTTTTTTTTTTCTTAACTTTCTAAAATCTCCTCTGCAAGGATGGAGATATGTAGTGAGGTAAGCAATAAGCCAAATAAAGATGACCATCTTAAGAACACTAAATAATTTACATCGTCCCAAAAATTCAAAAAAAAGACGGATTTATAACAATCATTTTGGGGAGTATAAAATATTTATCTACATGATCTACATAATAAATGGTGGAGGTGCTTGGGAATGTGTTTACCAGTCTAAACATTAGATGGTGGAGGTGCTGGGAAGTGTACAGAAAGTAAATTTATATACACATGGCCTGTTTATATTTATTAGAAAAAATTTGCATTTTGATATTATTTATTATATTTTTATTTTATTTATTTAATTTGATCTATAAATTTGTTTAAAAAAAAACAACATTTTCTATGTTAGTATTGTATTATTTTAATTTGTAATGTTATTTTTTGTTTGATTTCTTAGCAGAACAAAAAAGCGTAGGCGGATTGTGATGATCAATCAGATGATGTTGACCTCCTTTTCTTTTCCCTCTCATCTATCTATCTCTTCTAATTGGATTACAAACAAATAACGTAATGTTTGAAATCATCAAAAACTAATTTAAAATAGCCAATGATGTAATTTTATTAAAATATTTTTTTTTTATTTTAATGAAAAGATTCGGTCCAGGGGATGCTGAGAAATTCGTGCAATGTATGAAATAAATTTGCAAAATTAAAATTTTATATTTATATATAAATAATTGTGAGATTTAATTAAACATTTTTCTTTTTAATGTCATAACTCAGTAACAACCTTACGGATTTTTATGGGGATTTTTTTAATGTGTAGAGAATTTTACAAGAATGACTTTTTTTGGTCTTTTATTTATTTTAATTTATTTATTATTTATTTAAACAAAATACGAAAAAAAATTTTTTGCATTATTAAATTCCTTGTCATTGTTATTTTTTTTCTTCATCTCATCATTGGTTCTAGTCTTTTGTGATCCTCCTTCACACCCACACACACACACACACACACACCGCATACATACATACGCAAAAAAATCTCCGTTATATTAAAGGAATTTCTACCTATATCAATTTTATCGGTTAAAATAAAAAAAATAAAGCAAAATGTTAATGATGGCGGCTAAAAAAACAAATTGTGATTCATTAGTTTTAAAGTGTAAAGAAAAAGCAAAAGGAAGAAAGAAAATAGGTAAAAAAAATATTGAAATACTCATTTATAAGATAAGTTTCTATTTAAATTGTAATTATTATATTTTATAAATTTAGTTTAATCAAATTTTTAATTCTAAATCAGTTACTTTAAAAATAAAACTATGCCCATTAAATTTTTTATTCATTCAAAAAACCCATGAAAATTCGTTTAGTTTCAGAGTATGCCCATTACACACAAAAAGTAAGCTGGAAATTTATCACAAATAATTTTTCTTGAGTCAGGAGTCTTGGGTTCGTTTCCCATCTCAGGCATGAAATTTATCGAATTGAATGAAATACTCTCCTAAGTTGAATTTAATTAGAAAATCGTAAATATCTATGTATGTAATTAACGGAATTTATTATGATTTGAGAAAACAATTAAATCCTCTATTTTACTGTAAAATCGACTATAAAAAAGTTATTGAAGATATAACATCACAAAAACTTTTCGTAACTAAAATTAGATACTATAGTTTTTGAATTTTGATTTTCA
>JAKCPI010014309.1:0-12454 GCA_023213315.1 Euborellia annulipes | reverse complement strand
GCCATAATCTCGGTATTTTTCAACAAAAACCATCCAGAGGAAAGAAACTTTTTCTCTCTCCTTAATTTAAGAATATTTATAAAATTTGACATTTAATTTAAATTTCATAATATAAGCATACGGATATGAAAAATGTAGTGAAATAATTAAAATGGTACAAAATGTTCGCTTTACTTCTGCATCAGTTAATTTATGTAAAAGAGAAATGGAAAAAATAGATTCTTGCCTCTTTCTCGGCACGCGTTTGTAATTAAATTAAAAAAACAAGAGGAAAAACCGCAGCTCCACGATTTAGGAAGTTTAAGAGTTCCCGTTTGAGGAATCCGCGCAAAAAAACACACCTAATTCATACTAAATATAAATAATTAAATAAACCAAATTATATACCAGTAGGCCTAGTTTGAAAATATCAATATATTATTTTTAATAGATCAGGGAGGAATCCGCTTAGATTTCCGAGTCGAATCTTCCTACTATAGTGCACGGATAATTAACAAAAAAGTACCTTGACAAAAAAATTAAAGAGATCAACAATTGAACCTAGATCATTTCAATCTGGCTAATATCTATCTCCATCCACCATTATAATGAGATCAACAAAATCAAGGAAAATAATAGATAAGACGAGGCCGTAACCAGACGGAGAAGATATAAGGGTCCAAAACCCCCCTCCCTCCCGAATTTCGAAATAAATAAAAATATAGATGAGAAAAATAATGGTAGAATTTTAAATGCTCTTAAATATGTTTAAATAATTAGTATCTTTAAAGTCGATATAGCCTAAGATTCCGAATAGACCTAAAAAAATCTGGTGTGGTAACACACCTTCGGTAATCGAAAGTTGTGTTCTATGCTTGTCACACCAGATTTTTTTGTGTCGACATATATTAGAATTCAAGATATACTATTTATAAACATGGGAAAATATTTATTTGTTACCATGGCAACCATTTCTTTTCTATGGAGTACACAGGAGTAACGTGGTTTTCAGAAGATTTCAATGACAAAATGAGAATATACAGTTTAAAGAGCATCTAAAAAATAAAATCAAACAACCTTTGACTCACTGAGAGTATAGTGAGAGCCAATATTAAGTCCCATCCTGAGGACTTCTCTGCCTTTTGAGCCTTGCGCGTAGGCAACCATATACGCCGGTCAGTCAAAAGAGTTGCCTTAAAATGAACATTCCACTGCAATTCAAGAAACTCTTACATTAAATGTTATTAAACATAATCAGGTCTATTCTCTAAATACAGGCATTAAAATTTAACCTCATAAATTGGGTGTTAAAAATTAAAGTAATAACATCAGCGTTAAAAAATTCTATTCTCTAAACCAAGTTTTAACAGCGACGTTAATATTTTAACTTTTAACACCAGTTGTTAACCATCCATATGAAAAGATAGCAATGTTTTCTGCTTATTCGTGTTTTTACAATTCGAGGTGTTAAAATGAATTAACTCTAAAGTTAAAAGTTAACATTTTTGCTTAGAGAATAGGATTAGAAAAGATTAGAATAGAGAATGGATATGTGATAATATTTAAGAATCTTATGTGTTTTGCATTTTTGCGATTTAAAAAATCCATAGATAATCCAAAGAAATTGAATGTCCTTTGGTCTCTTGAGCATCAGCTGTTGGTTAGAAACAGACCATCGGGCTGCCTCCAGGAAATCCCTGGGCTATTGTCTCTCCAGCTTGGACAAAACGAAATGCTAATGTGCCAGAGCACCTGCCAGCAACCCGCTGCTCGTGCCGCCATTGACCGACCTCCGCCCTACCAAAACCACCACCACTAAGAAATAAAAACCACACTCAAAATCCTTTGTCAAAGGTCACCAGATCAACATAAAAAAGGATCTTTAAAAAAAAAAAAAAACTTTTTTTATTTATTTCAATTTTTACTTTCTCTTACATATGTATATATGTAATATATAGGTATAATAAAAAGTATTGGATTAATTTCGAGATTTTGATGGATATACACGTTTTGAGGTCCCCTGAATTAAAAAACACTGTTTGTCTGTGTGTGTCTGTGTCTGTGAACAAAATATCTCAAGAACGAAAAAGACCTAGGAGGTTGAGATTTTATATTTAAGTTAGACACCCTCCTGGCACGTGACATGAACCAGCTTTTGAACCAAATCGGCCAAAAAGTATTACTACTTTACTGATGCACTTTTTCAGTTTTTTTCTATTTTCTCTAAATTTGCTCCAACGAGTCAAAAAAACTTTTTGAAACGTAGACTTTTATGAGGAGGAAGATTTTTTATATTCCATTTGAAAGATTTGCTAATGTATGCTTTCCTTTGGAACATTTGTGAGCCCCTGATAAGAGGGGGGTTCCCTACCCCTAATTTGGCATAACTTAAAAGAATTAATAATATGTTAATTAAATGTATATTTTTATTTAAGCTTCAATTCTAATTTTATCACTAATTAATTTCTTCACAGATTAAAACAAAAATTTCTTAACTAAATTATAAAAAAATATGAGAAAAGTTTTAATTTTATTTTTTTATTAATAATATAAAAATATTTTAGAATTCATAAATATTTTTAAAATAAATAAATAATCTTTTTAATGAAACTGAAGGGGCGAAGCTACTTTTAACGCAACTCATCCGACGGCTCTGCATATTGGTTGCCTAAGCTCAAGGCATCGAGATCAGGCACTTGTGGCGCTGACTGTACAGTGAGGGACAATATTAAGTCCCACCCATGCGTTTTCTACTTGTGATTATTTCATTGTTTTTATAAAAGAAAAGAAAAATCTTTATTGGAAATTTTCTAGGTTTGAACCATGAATGTTTCCATTAACAAATATATAATATTTTTTTTAAAACAATGAAATAATCACAAGTATAAAACGCATGAGTGGGACTTAATATTGTCCGTCACTGTACTTTTTCAGTTTTTTTTTCGATTTTCATAAAATTCGTTCCATTTATAAATCTATTTTTTTTTTTTATATGCTCTTTAAAATGTATATTCTCATTTTGGCATTGAAAACTTTTGAAGCACACTTTACTATTGTACTTCATAGGAAAGATAGCCTAAATGGTTACCATGGTAACAAAATATAAATATTTTCCCATGTTTGAAAATTTTGCATCTTGAATTATAATAAAAATTTATATCGGCGGAAACTAAATATATCTTCACACAAAAAATCTGGTATGACAAGAACTCTTACTAAAGATAAGAGAAAGTTGTGTAGTGTGCTTGTCACACCAGATTTTTAAATTTTGATTAATATGTGTGACAAAATTTTTTCAAATCCAAATTTGTCATTTACATAGTGAAATTATTATAGATAGATGGAAAATCGATTGTTTTTAAGCGGTAAGAAAAGGAATAACATTTATTTATTGTAGTCAATAAATTTTTACCTAAAACAACATTGTTGTTACAATTACCATTTCTTCCATATGAATATCGATTATTTATTTATAATGAGAATTTATTTTATTAACAGCTTAAATGTATTATCAGATAAAAAATATTTATTTATAAGTAAAATTTATTATTTATTAACAAATTTAATATCGTTGCTACATTGAAGTTGAATATTGTAAATCAAGGATTGTTGAGGATATATTCAGAGACATAAAACAGGAGCCCCTTTAAGTAAAGCCTCATTTGGGGATTAGAATAGAAATTTACGAATATCACATGTCAACACAAACACTTTATAGTATAAATTTTCGAATTAGACGAAATATTCGATTTATATGCAGGCGTTGAGTGACGCACTATGCAAAATTTGCGACCAGGTGGATAGAATCTATTGACAGCTGGATATACATGATCTGACGACTATTAATAAAATTCCGCCAAAGGCTGCCTGCGTTAATTCGACCCTATCAAATCATTTTGATATATTTAATTTAATAAGTGGAATTTTTTCCTAAAAATATTTCGACGAAATTAAAGTGTCTAATTATCTAAAATTTCTCTCTCACGAAATGACGTATTTTTTTTTTTTTTTTTTTTTATTACATCCGTCTAGCGATGCAACTTCGAACTGATCTATTATAATAACATATTTTTATTTATTAAAATAAACAAAAAAAATCGGGTGTGACTGGTCGCACAGCACACAACTTTCTCTTACCTTCGATAATCAAAAGTTGTATTCTGTGGTTGTCCCACCAGATTTTTTTGTGTAGAAATATATTTAGTTTCCGCCGATATATTAGAATTCAAGATGTAAAATTTATAAGCATAGAAAAATATTTATATTTTGTTATTATTGCAAACTATTTCTCCTAACTTTTTTCCTATAAAGTACAAGAGTAAAGTGGTCTTCAAACAATTTTGAGAGCAAAATAAGAATATACGTTTTAAAGAGCATCTAAAAAATAATTGATTTTTGAAATTTAATCAAAATCGTTGTAACAAATTTTGAGAAAATAAAAAAAAACTGAAAAAGGGCATCAGTAAAGTACTAGTACTCTTTGGTCGATTTTGTTCAAAAGCTTCATGCCACGTCCCATGGGGGTGTCTAACTTAAATATAAAATTTCAACTTTCTAGCTCTTTTCGTTCTTGAGATATTTTGTTCACAGACAAAAAAATTTCAGGGAGAGGTAAAGTAAAGGAAATTTAATCTTCAGAAATTTTGGAGATAGATAGGGTGTAAATGGTGCCCTTCCTCTCTTTGAATACCTCACTGTAGATACTTAGCATGGCGGCCATCAAGATTTGGACTTATGGATGCCTGCTAGTTAGGCAGCCAAATTGACTCCCATATACTGTGTCTGTGTAGACTTAACTCAAGAACGAAAAGAGTTAGGTGGTTGAAATTTTATATTTAACTTGAATACCCTTCTGGGGACGTGACACGAAGCTTTTATACGAAATCAGCCAAAAAGAACTAGTACTTTACTGGTGTACTTTTTCAGTTTTTTCGATTTTCTCAAAATTCGCAGGCAACAATTTTGATTAAAATTCAAATATCACTTATTTTTTAGATGTTGTTTAAAATGTATATTCTCATTTTGCCCTTGAAATCTTTTAAAGCACACTTTACTCTTGTACTTCATAGGAAATATAAATATTTTCCAATGTTTATAAATTTTAGAGATATTATTACATCTTGAATTTAATATTAACATCAGAGGAAACTAAATATATGACAACATAAAAAATCTGGTTTGACAAGCACACAACAATCAATTGCGAAAGATAAGAGAAAGTTGTGTGCTGTGCAATCATCACACCAGGTTTTTTATTTTCATTTTTGAATGGAATGTAGATTAATCAGGGGCGTATTTATGGGGGGGCCGAGGGGGCCCGGGCCCCCCCGAAATTTCCCAAACACATATACATATATAGGGATATATAGACATCAGCACAACAAATTTTTCCGCAGGATGGACAACTTTGGTTCCGCAATAGATAAAATGTTCCGCAAAAAATTTCGTGTGAAAAAAATATAGTTTCTTAAAAAAAAAATTTTCCGCAGAAAAATTTTTGAGTTCGGGCCCTCCCCCGAAAAAAATTTCTATATACGCCCCTGAGATTAATATTTTTACTAGTACTAGTAATAAAAATTTACTTTTTTTTGCTCTCTAGTACCCAGTAGCGTAGCCAGGATTTCTGCTTGGGGGGGCCCAAAATTTTTATTAAACCCCCCCCCCCCTCTTCTCCAAGAAACTTCAAGTGGAGAAATTTTTTTTTAGATAATATAATAATTATAAATAAAAAACAAATAAAAAAAAATTTTTTTTTCTTGAAATAAAAAATAATTTTAATACAAAATTCGTAAATATTAGAGATTTTTTCAATTATTTATAAGTTTTTTGTTAGTTTTTAGAATTTATAAGAGTTAATAAAATTATTATTTAAAAAAAAAATCATTAGGGAAAACATTAGGTATTTTTTTTGTTTTGGAGAAGGCTTTGGGGGGGGGGGCCGGCCCCCTGGGCCCCCCCCTGAATACGCCACTGCTAGTACCGTAAATCTACTAAAAGTTTATTTCATCGATTTTCGTGGCTTTTATAATAATTTGAACATTTTTTATTTTAAAATTTTTAAGAAAAATCTTGTAGTTTTTTCTTTTTCATATAGCTACCCTGATTATGTATTACTATACCAGGTATTAGTGTATTTATATGTGATTAAAATTCGGTCTTGAATCGACAATTTTTTTTTTATATCATTCAATGTGTTCTTAATTGTTCACTCGATTTTTTTTTTCCATTTCAACCAATTCAAGTTCTTTCTTTAAGTTCACATCAAAATGCATTTACATGACGCGATTATTTCAAAATAATGGGTTCACGAATTCCATTTACTGGTTACTTAAGAAATTCAAGATGGATACATGAGGAAAAAAAACATCATTAACTGTTTTTTTCCCCCTTACTTATTTGGTATTAATCTTTTTAGATATATGAATCTATAAATTTAGCTCGTTAGAGGAGATGTCGAGATTTGGCAACATGGGCAACATACAATGGTCCATTGAGTAAATTCCAATTAAGGTTTTGTGACAAGGGGCTGAATCAAATGCCACTTAAATAATTAGCGAACTCGAGAAACCATTAATAAAACCTGGAGACATTACTGGGTGCTCTTGATTCAAGTGGCTAAATAATTCTTCAAAATTTTATTAAAGAGTCCATTTGTTATAATAAAATTTTCTCTCTATGAATTAGGATATATAATGTAGAATATATTTTTTTTTCGATTTGAAATAATAGTTTTAGATTAATTTTTCATTAATACTGAATGATATATTTGGGAGTGAAATATTAGACACCTTATACATCCATATTATGAAAGATGAATTGGAAATTAAATGTTTCTTTTTTATTTTAACTTTTAAATTATGATGAAGAGAACAGGACCGTGTAAAAAGAACTTGAAATCAATAATAATAATTATTATTATCATCAAGAAAAGAAAAAAGCTGTATGTTTCAAAATAATAGACCGCAGTCGCCTTGACTGGCCGATGGGGCACGCCCCCCCCCTGAAATTTTTCAAATCTCTATATACGTATACGGTCAATATCTATATTATTATGGCCAATTTCTATATTTTTGTTTGATAAAGTGCGTCGCATAAATAAAAGTAATTAAAAAAATGAAATATATTAATATATGGACCCTGTTATGCATTAGTGTGTCAAGCGCCAAAAAAATTAAAAATTGAGTTAAGCACGGAATATTGTTTCAAATGCTTTAATTAATAGTATTTTTTATGAAATATGTCCTAAAAAAATTTATATTTAATGTTACTTGCACAATTGACAAAAAAAATTATATATAATCCAATGTAAACAAAAAACTTTAATGTTAATTTTCTCAAAACTAGGTAGCTGGCGCTTGACACACTAATGCGTAACAGGGTCCATATAATCATTTTTTAAATAAAGCTTTTGTCTAAGAGAGGGCCCGGGCAGGTAGCCTATATCCGGTATTTTAAAAATACTTTTGTATATGGAGGGAGGGGAATAATTAAAAATGAGTTCGCCCCCCCCCCCGAAAAATTCTATATACCGTACGCCCCTGATCAAAGATAATTTTTCTTCATCTTTGAGATAGATTTCATTTAAAAATTTTTTTTAATGTTTCATTATAGAAAAAATATTTTTCCTAAGTAAATTTTATTTGATGAGAGATTAGATATTTAGAATTTTACTTTAATAAATTGTGTTCTATATTCTCTTTATTTATTTAAATGTAATTTTAAAATCCATATATAATAATGTATATAATAAATTCAAATAGTATTATTATTCGAATGAACCTTTATTAAAGTAATCAATAATGATAAATATATAGCTATATATAAAATCTATTTAATAAAGTAGATTTCCTCGTAATGTCGTAATTGTAATAAGTTTTCCATTTGTACAAATAAAATTCTTTGGCCTATTTAAATTTTAGAGAAGGAATTTAAATATATATATATATCAGGTATTTCTAATCTAAAACTAAATACATATAATGAACGATGATATTCAGGGCCGTTCCTGGCGGGCAAGACCCCAGACAGACTTGACGGACTCCGGGGATACGTAATAATACGCAGGTTTTGAAATAATCACAGAAGAAACGACATTTTTGGAAAGAAAAATCAAAACAAAATCATTTGTTTATATTTACATGTTTTTTTAATGACACCTGTATGATTTTGTTTTGATTTTTCTTTCCAAAATTTACGAAAAATATCGTTATGTTCTGTGATTATTTCAAAAACTATTCAGTTTTCGGAAAAATTTCAAAGAAAAAAAAAACTTTTTACAATTGAGTATTTTTTATTATAATATAACAAAGAAATTGAAAATTTCGAAATTTCTGAAAAAACTTATTAGGTAAAGTCAAGGGCGGATCCAGAGGTGTTTCTCGGGGGGGGGGGGGGGGTAATCCGGTGTGACTCGTCGCACAGCACACTATTTTTTTTTTAATTTCGGTAATTTAAAAGCGCATTCAATACTTGTTTGCCAGAATATAATACACATCAAATTTTTAAGTATTAATTTTAAAAATTTTACATTAAAAATAAATTTTTTGCGAAAAAAAGGTATTTTTCGAATCTCGGGGGGGGGAACTACCTCCTTTACCCCCCCCCCCTTGTACCCGCCCTTGGGTAAAGTACTACTTTCAAGTCACGTATTTACTCCAAAAGTTGATAGAAATCTACAATTTTAGTGTAAGAAGCATATATCAAATTTCATCGATCTAGCTGCTTTGGTTTTTAAGCAATCGTATTCACACACACACATCCAGACGTAATTTCAAAAGAATATACGAGAAAGTCTCGGGGAAGTCATTCCCCATATTTTTTTAGTAAATCTCTCTTTAATTGCCACCCTCTGATATCTGCCGCCCGGGGTACATGCACTCACTGCCCCCCCCCCCCTAGATCCGGCCCTGAAAACCAGTAATTATAAATTTACGTTTTGATTTTATTAAAAAATGGTTCTTTCTAACAGGATAGAATAGTAGAGGGGTGTGTTGGCGCCAAAAGTTTATTATTCCTCTCCGTTTGTGATTTCCTGATTCATTTGAAAATTATTATCATTGGAAGTGTGTATTTATATTATTTTTTTTTTTTTTTTTTTTTTTGGAATGGGTGCATAAGGTCCGAAGACCTATTTTATTTGGTATAGAAAATCTTTATAATAGAATAAAATAACCGATTTGGGCTACACTCTTGTGGAGACTTTAAAAATTATACTTATTCTAAACGTCTCCACGGGATGGCAGCACAAAACAGATATTAGTGTCCCTAGTAAACAGATACAGGAGGATATAAGGTTGGATATATCGTGCTGATTGTGCTGCTACCTTGTGATGATGTTTAGAATGTTTATAATGTTTAAAGTCCTCAGAAGAGTGCAGCACAATTCAATCATTTTATTTATAATTAATATTATAAAATATACAATTTCCAATGATAATAATTTTTTAAAATACCCGGAGATCAAAAACAGAGAGGAGTGTTATTTCTTTTGGCGCCAAGACACTCCTCTACTATTCTATTCTCCTGTTACAAAGATCCATTTTTTAACTTCAATTTATTGAAGTAAAATTAAGAAATATGATTAATTATCATTTAAAAAAACACAGACAGACAGACAGACCATATATTGAAAATATTAATTTTATCCAATTATAACCGCCTAACAAAAACCAAACAAAATTAAAATATACCTTTCAATATATAAAGCAAATTCGAATTATAAATTGTGGAGTATTAAAAATAGAAAAGACACTTTGATATCATCTTGTCAGATAGATAGATTTGAAACGCACCAAGCGGCGAGAGTTGGAACTAAATAACAAGCTTGTTTGTTGTATGATTTGAATCTCTTATGACCGTGACAATCAAATTCCAAGAATACCTTGGTTCCAAGAAAAATGGATCTTGTTAGAAATCTATTTTAATAAAGAATCGTTAAAATGATATAAGACATTTATATAATTAAAAAAAAAAAATAAGAAATAGTATTTTTATCAAATACAAATTTATATGGTAGACAATTTTAGGATACACAATTTTACAAGAGAATAGAGAAAGTGAGATAAATTAAATATTATAAATACCTTTAATAATAAATCTGAGTCGACTCCGCAGTGTGAGACTAAGTCGGAGAAAGTTGACAACCATTAAAATTAATAATCCATTATCCAAAAGCATTAATTAAAACACTGATGAACACTAATTAAAACACTGATAATCACAAAATCAAAAAAAACTTTTAATAAAAAAAAACGCGAATAAGTAGTGAATGAATGGCGCGTTAATAGGCAACTGACTCAACTCCTCAAAGATGGCTTCGCTTTCTCCTTTAGAAAGGGAAGGGGAGGGGGAATTCAAAAAGGGAGTAGGGGAGATGGCGCGTAGAATGAAAGCATTTTTATTTTACTTTCTCTTACCTATGTATATATGTAATATATATAGAGAGAGAAAGTATTGGATTCATGTCAAAAATTCGATGTCGAGATTTTGATGGATATACACGTTTTGAAGTCTCTTGAATCCAAAAAAGTGGTTTTCGCGACATGGTCTGTCTGTGTGTGTGTGTGTTCAATTTTAAGCATGAAGGAATTGAGTGAGCTACGAGGTTGAAATTTTATATATAAGTTTTGTACCCTCCTGAACCGTGAAAATAAGATTTTAATCAAAATCGGCCTAAAAGTACTAGTACTTTACTGGTGTATTTTTTCAGTTTTTTCGATTTTCTCAAAATTGGCTATAACGATTTTGATTAAAATTCAAAAATCAATTATTTTTTAGATGCTCTTCCAAATGTATATTCTCATTTTGCTCTCAAAATTGTTTGAAGCACACTTTACTCTTGTACTTCATAGGAAGAATAGGAGAAATGGTTGCTATGGTAACAAAATATAAATATTTTTATATAATTAGATATTACTTCATGTACCCGAAAAAAGATATAAGGGTGTGCCGCCGGGAGTTGAACCACGGATCCACCGATTTGCGCTCAGTGTGCCCTTACCACTAGATCACAGCACGGCATTCGGGTATATGAACTCAGTTGGAAAGCAAATTTAGCCGTGCTGTGGTCTAGTGGTAAGGGCACACTGAGCGCAAATCGGTGGATCCGTGGTTCAACTCCCGGCGGCACACCCTTATATCTTTTTTCGGGTACATGAAGTAATATCTAATTATATAAATCTCCGTTTCGCGGCTTACCTACGCGATATATATAATATCTTAAATATTATATATAATTTCTTATTTATAAATATTTTTCTGTTTATAAATTTTACATCTTGAATTCTAATGTTCCGTACTGTCAGGAACTAAATATATGTCGACACGAAAAATCTGGTGTGATGTTGCACAGCACACAAATTTCTGTTATCTTCGATAATTGAAAGTTGTGCATATATTTAGTTCTGGGCAGTATGGTACATTAGAATCAGGGATATTTGATTGACGGTTTGAGTACTTCTGGATGGCTTATATCTTTATTTAATTGATTAATGAAAAATACAATCTATGGCAAGTTTCTTTATTTGTATTAAAAATTTAGATTACATTTTTGAATAGAATGAATTTTTTTTAATAAAAATAACTATTATTTTTAAGTCCTTTTTTTACTATACAAATTTTTCAAATATTTTTTGCATGCAAATTAAAAATAAAAATAAATAATCTGTAGAAAAAGCATTTAATTATTTGATATTTTTGGATTTTGTTTCAAGAGCAGTTTCAAACATTTGAAAACTCCTTTTGAAACAAAACTATTTAATTTATAAATAAATATCAATAAAATAAAAAAAGTATAAAGTATTTAATAAAATATTCATAGATAGATAATAAAACAAAATTTTTTGTTTCTTGCCCTGTTTTTTATACAACACTGAAAAAATGAAGATATTAAAAAATGTTGATCCAGGGGGAGGGTCATATACACCTCCTTATTATATACACCACCTTATTATTTATAGACCAATATACAAATATATTTCTTGTGACATTTGTTTATAAAAATAAATCAAGTGTGTATAAATCTCAAAAATCACCTGAGCTAAGAGAAATAAAAATCTTTTAATAAAATTTCTTAGATTAATTATTCTTTTTCATTAATATTAAACAACTTTTTTTACTTTTTCTTATTTATAGTGTATTAAATAAGAATTTCACAATTTTATCAATATAATAACCGAGAGCACTGACTCGCCACTGTACTCGATAGTGAGGGACAATATTAAGTCTCACCCATGCCTTTTCTACATGTGATTATTTCATTGTTTTTAAAAAATATTATAGGCTATATTTTTTTAATGGAAACTTTCATGGTTCAAACCTAGACAAAGTTCAAATAAAGATTTTCATTTTCTTTAATAAAAACAATGAAATAATCACAAGTTGAAAAACGCATGGGTGGGACTTAAAATTGTCCCTCACTGTACAGGCAGCTACCCACGTAACTGCAAACTTGTTAAGCATGCATGGGCAATCCTTT
>JAKCPI010014308.1:0-12604 GCA_023213315.1 Euborellia annulipes | reverse complement strand
AAAGTAAGGATTTAAAGGGGTCCTACTCGAAAACTAAACTTCCAATTAACATGTTAATATAAAATTTTTTTAAATATATTTAATTATTAACTATATATTTAATAAAATATAACAAACGAAACCGTTTAATAATTTGATCTAAATGGGTTCTCTTTTAAAGTATATTTTTAAAATTTTTACAGGTCATTTAACCGATTAGTTTATTGATTAAATGGCGTCAGAGAGAGAAAAAGTAAGATTCTATATGCGTGATGAATTGCTATATTTCTGTTGATTATTATTAGGTATGAATATTTTATAATATTTAAAAATTTGGCGAAGACAGCAGGAATGAAAGAAGCCTCAACAAAAAGAGAAAATTTTATTCCTCTATCAACTTTTCTTATATAATTTATGTAATTGTGACCCAAAGTTGTTCTAAATAAATATGTACTGTATATTATTAGTCTATCATTGTTATTCAAGCTGAATGTTTATTGCTGAACTGAGAGAATATTTAAGACTTGATTGGCGAATAAAATTTGGCCCAAAATAGCATCCAAAAGTTTGTTCCATTCCGAGTAACTGTTTTTTCTTCTAATATTCAGGACTGAACAGTTTATTAGTAAGCAATCATGTTATCTTTAAATAACATTTCAAAAACTGGCTGCTTACATTACCTTATTAAAATAAATAGTTAGCGATTTATTCTACTATCTTTTGAATACTTTATTAGATCAGAATTGAAATAAATTTTTTTTGTGAATTTAAAAATCTGATGTGACTGGTCTCTTAGCACACAACTTTCTCTTATCCTTCGGCAAGAGAAAGTTGTGTACTTGTCACACCAGATTTTTGTGTCGAGGTTCCCATAGCACCTTAGTATCAAACGTGACGATTTACATTTCAAAAGTAAAAAATCTAAAATATATAAGTAAAGTGTACTTCAATCAATTTTCAGGAAAAATTTTACCGATATAGCTATTATTTTTTAAAGAGATTCTAAAAATAATTCATTTTTTAATAAAATCTTTAAGTCCAAAAAGATTGAGATTAAACAAGAGAGATACAAAATAAAAAAAATTTTGAATTATTAAAATTTATATCTAACAAAATTAAATTATTTTAAAAAAGGAGGGGAAAAAATGGACAAATCGGATGAAATTGGCAGAAATCGTAACCAAAAAATCATTCGGCCTTTTTTTTTTTTTTTAGTAAAATTTTCAATTGTTCCCTCTTGCGAAAATCATTTGACCTTTTTTTTTTTAGCTGAGTCTCGTCCAATCTTTTCAAACTCTTTTTGGTCGAAACTTCGGTCGGTTGCTTGTTAAACTAATTAATAAATAATAGATAATATATTTTTGCAGTACATTTGAAGTAAAAAATGCAGATATTTTTCAAAAAAACGCGGGACATTTTTAAAAATCGGCGGGACTTGGGACAATCCTCCAAAAAGCGGGACTGTCCCGCCAAAATTGGGACGTGTGGTCACTCTAGGGTAAGAGAAAGTAAAAAAAGACAAGCGAGTTTTAAAAAAGATCAGGTTAACTTTCAACTTTTGGCATTTTTTTTTTTTTTTATTTATTTTTGCCTTAGCCGGACTTTTGGCATTAGGCTATAAGAATTATTTATTTATAACTTCATTTGCATGTCTTTTTTTTTTTTAATTTTTCTTCTATATTACAACGGTTCAAGGAATTTTCTCTTCTTCGTCTTTTTTAATGTTTAATTAACTTTTATTGAAAATCTTTTTGCGGAGAAATTTAAAGTGATTAAAAATTCCATTGTCATATAGTATTTAAGAATGCCGTTTGATTCGTTAATAACGTAATTTGATTAACATATAACACGGGTATTTTCTTGCTTTCAAGTGAAATGGGATTAAAGAATGAATTTCCTCCTCTCAGTTAGAGGAGGAAGAGTAAAAGATGCGAATTCAATGCATCGTTAAAGCCTGAACGATATTCCATTACTTACCTTATAAAAAGGGACGCAAAAAAAAGGAGGGGGAATAAAATTAGAGTCGAGGAAATAAAGAAATGCAGCTACTCTTGATGAAAAGCAATAAAATTCTTCCTTCTCCTTCTCGAGGAAAGAAAGAAAGAAGGCAAAGGCAGACAGACGAATCACGGGGAGTTTGCAATCCACTCACCTGAAACAAATAAAATTTTATAAATATTATAATTAATTTTGTTAGGAAAAGAAACATTTTTTTTCAAATTTATATTAAATTAAATATACATTTTCATTTATGGGCATCTTAATATAAAATAACTGGTGTGACAAGCACAGTACACAACTTTCTCTTAACTTCGGTAATTGAAAGTAGTGTTCAGTGCTTGTCACACCAGATTTTTTGTGTCATATATTTAGTTTACGGTTGAACGCACACCAAGTGAGCAAAAACGCGACTTTGACTAATCGTGCCTAAAACTGTTTTTTTTTTTAATGCTTTTCTATGGGGCAACGCCCCCGAGGGGGCAAAACACAAATGAGCATGATTCGATATTATTGAACAAAATGTTTTGCCATTTTGCATAATCGGTGTGCGTTGGCATCGAGCAAAATGTTTTGTCATTGATCGTTTTTGCTCAATGACCAAACATTTTGCTCAATGCTAACGCACACCGATTGAGCAAAACGCTCAATGGCAAAACATTTTGCCTAATCGGTGTACGTTGGCATTGAGTCCAAGAGCGTTTTGCTCAATTGGTGTGCGTTCAGCCTTAGAATTCAAGATGTTTACCTCTAAACATGGGAAAATATTTATATTTTGTAACCATGACAACCATTTCTCCTATCCTTCCTATGAAGTACAAGAAAAAAGTGGCTCTCAAACAATTTAGAGAGAAATGAGAGAAGAATATATATTTTAAAGAGCACACCCTTGGTACAAATGGCAAACATGTTAAGCACTACACCAATGTCCAAGGGCAAGTACTACTTTCGGTTGAGGTATTTACTTTAAAAGTTTCTACAAATCTACAATTTTAGTATAAGAAGTATATAACAAATTTAATCGATCTGACTGCTTGCGTTTTTAAGTAATCTTAACCACACACACACATACATATTTCCATAAATAATAATTTTTTCCCCGTTGGTCTTTAACGTCGAGAATCATCAAAATCTCGAGGTCGATTACATTATTTTCTCTAATTCATATAGGGGAAAGTAAAAAACGGTTGCTGCTTCTATTAGCATAGCAACTTTAAACCAGCGTTTTTAAAATTACTTATATATCCTATATTAAATCTAAACATATTCTGTAGATAAGGAAATACCTTAGATAAAATATATAAAACATACTTTGATAAAAAAATATTATATACGAGTTGTTACAGTATGAATAAATAATTTTTTTTTTTTTTTTATTTAATTCATTAAATCATTTTTCGGTCTCTCAAGGACTTAACGTGGGTTGGAGAAAAAAACGTATTAAAGATATCCTCGTTATTTTTATTTATATATACTCTTATGATAAATAATATTTATTTAAACTAGAAAGAGAGTAATTTAAACTTTTCTCACTATCTTTAATTGAATAAATGATTATTTATTAGACAAGAAAATTTTTTTTCATGTTTATGTAACGAATTTTAGTTATATTTATCTCTCATTAGATGAGTTCACAAGGAGGGTCCGGAATTGCATTAGATAGAGAGCACATGTGCAGAAAGGACATATTTCATGATGAATCATAGAAAAAATAACGGAAGTAGTCTAATTTGCAGATCAACAAATGCATGTAAATCACAGAGGCACTTAACAGAGCGGGAAAACTGTGCGAGTGCACATCCGAATTATTGCCAAATATTTATTACAAGAGGGTTATTTTCAGCAAATGTCAGAGCTATTTATAGTGGTTTACATTGCAATTAAGGTTTTGTTTCTTTAATGAAGGAAAATGACTGTGAATTGGAACAATTAGATATCTAATTATGTTGAATTTAATCAAGTAGTAGCAAAGACATCATTCTGATGTTATAATTCAAAGTTGCGATAATGAGTAAAAAGAACGAAGAGAGTGTCGTAACAATTAATCCTTAAATTATTAAAAGGATGTCAAATTACAAATAAAACAAAAAGGAAATAGAATTTTCGAAGGGTTTGAGACTTTGTTGATCTAAGAGAGTAGAGAGTTGAAGAGCCTCTCAATTCCAAATTGTGTGCAGGGTTTTAATTCACATCCCGATAATTGGGATTGGTATGTGCCACAGTCCAGGATACACCTGGAGTAAAGAAATTTTTCCCAAGTAAAAAAAAGTTATTGAAAGAGGATTAAAGGTGATATAAAGCTTACGATTTCTTAATAATTTAGACCAGGGGTTCTTAAACTTGTGTAGTTCGCGGACCCCCTATTGAACTTTTTTCTTGAACCCTTTTCTAACAATAGAGCATTTTATGTCACCATTCAAGCTTGATTTTTGAATCAGTATGAATTTCTTGGTGTATATGTATAATGTATATGGTTACTTGAATTTTTGGTTCAATAATAAACTTGTTTCGCGGACCCCTACTTCGCGGATCCCTGGGGTATAGGCATATACATAATAATTTTTACTTTTATTTATTTATTTTTTTTTTTTTAATGTTCACTAAGGAAACTTGCATGTTAGGTTTTAGGAAATTATTAAGCAAACAAAACGCACTAACAAGTAAAATAAAAGTATTTCAAAAGATAATGTAGAATTAAAATTCATGATAAAATAATTTAAATAAAAAATTTTTCTACATTATGTTAGTGATTATTTAAATTTAATGAGATCCTTGCACTTGATGTTAACGGCAAATAAATTTTATGTTAGGTTCTAAGATTAACTTAAATTCTGGACAAGTCCATTTTCGAAAAAAATTTTTTTTACTACCTATATGAAGGGCTGGAATATAGTCATAAGCCACCATTTTGTCATTTTTGAGATATTCATGCCATCATATTCTTGAAATATCCCTCTTAAATACCACACAAAGAAATTTGGCTGCATATGATAACTAGCTAAGTATATATAATAAGTAGTAATAAGTAGAACTTCTTTATCATGTGTATTATATAATTCACTACGGAAAAAATTAATTTTTATTTATTAATTACTTAAGAGAAAAGTTTAAATAATTATTTATTTCTGAAAGCTGTTGATATTTCCAAATTGTAATATATGTATTAAATAAATAACATCTAAACATATTTACTTTGAATAGGATTATACATTTAAGAGGGAAAATAAATAAGATTCAAAATTAAAATAAACATAAAAGAGTATTTTATTAAATAACTTCTCATTATTTGTATTTAGTCTATAACATCCAGAAATGTTAACTCCTCTCTTTCAAGTATGCATAAATAGGATTTCAAACTCAAAAGGTATTATTTAAGTTAAAAATAAATAAAGAATGTAATATGGACTTTATAAGGCTTAAAAGATAGATGAAACGTATCAAAGAGAGAGAGAGCAAACTAAGAGACAACAAGTAGCTAAAGTATACACTCCAAACAAGGGTTTTTATTTACATTTTATAAATTTTGAATAAATAAATAGGGAAAGTGGGCGAGTCCCCATCTCACCCACTATGCTAGTCATTATTAATTAGTCTGTTTTTAACAATTTAGTAAACTATAGTAAAAGTTCTTTCTCTCTGATTGAACATTTTAAACTCATCCCTTGAAGCAAACATGTAAATGCCTCCCTTGAGTTCGATATAATTAAATTGCTTAGGATCTCTTGAGGGATTAAAATTTTGGTAGGACAGACGTGTAGTGCAGTGAATTTCTTCTATGGGATATTCTTCTGATTTCTTTTTTTTTTTTTAAAGATTATAAATAAACTTGATTTATAAATACGATAAATTAACTAATTCTTTAGCCCTCGGGGTTTGGTGTAGAGGTTAGCGTGCTAACCTCGTATACCAAAAGTCGCGGGTTCGGACCCCAGGCACTCCGATGATTTTATTTAAGCCATTTGGATACCAAATGACTTAAATAAGAATGCCTGGACCCCTAATATGTATAATAATCATTAACGGATATCGTTTAAAGTCTTAAATGGCCTAAGTTGCCGAAAAGACTGTGTGAATGTGAGTGTGAATGAGAAAAAAGTGTGAATGTTTAAAAATAAAAAAAAAAACTAATTCTTTAGTATCTAATAAATAAGCTAAAATCTACTTGGGATTAGAATCAGAGTAAAACGAATGCGTCAAGTTTTATAATATATTTGAATTTAAAAAGGAAATTATCCACACAATAAATATTTCTAACAGTAAGTAAAAGCAAATTAAATGTTTAAAGAGTTATTTAGATTCCTTTTTTCTCAATTTTATCCTCTGAACAGCTCATTTCCAAATCAATTAAGATGAATGATTTTTATTTTCGTGTAAGTGACAACTGGGTGATCGACTCATAGGGTTTTTTTATTTTTTTATTTTTTATTTTATAGTCTAATCTTTTTCAACTGAAGAGTTTGCGTTTGTTATGTATGTTTTAAAAATCTATAGACTCTTGCTTGGATACCGAGTAAACAAACATCGATAGTTTTTCTCTGGTGCCCAAAATCGCTTTTTTTGGTAATTTTAATTTGATTGGAGCTAGTTTTATCTCATATTAGCTGTGTTTTTATTTTATTCTCGTTGATTATAAGGAATTTAGCGTTTTAAAGGAGAAAATTCGTCTTTTAAGGTAAATAGCAAATTGTTTATCTGTTTTTTTTTTTTTTTTTTTTTGTTTTGTTTTTTTTTAAGTCTTTAATTCACCATGAACAAGGGGGAAGTGTTAGGCCTCTCATCAGGAAGTATGAGTAAAAAACATAAATGGGATAGTCTTACTGATCAAGCTGGGGAATGTTATGATTTAAAGTATACAGAGAATAGTTACTCTAAAAGTGATTTTGCTGGATCGTTTCCGAGATTCTTTCTCATTATTCATGCTATTGAGGGCAGAAACCTCTTGAAGGTTTCGCCATTTCTCGTAGAAAAGGTCTTATCTTATAAGGTAGGCAAAGTTAAGAATGTTAAAAAATTAAAGTCGGGACAAATCTTAGTCGAAGTAGCCAATAAAGCACAATCGATAGCTATTAAAAACTTAGACTGCTTCTCACCTGATATCCCTTTGAAGGTGGAATCCCATGCTCGACTTAATACTTGCAAAGGAGTTGTTTACTGTACTGACCTTGTAGAAGTTGACACGGAAGAGATCTTAACTGAGTTGAAGTCCCAAAACGTTACTTATGTACGTCGTATCACTCAGAAGTCGAATGGACAGATTAAAAATACGCCTTTACTAATACTTACCTTTGACAAACCTGACCTCCCTCTAAGGATCAAAGCTGGCTATCATTCCCTTTCAGTAAGGGAGTACATACCTAACCCAATGCGATGCTATAAATGTCACGAATTCCAGCACGTTCAGAAATTTTGCTCTAAAACCGAACCTGTTTGCTCTTCCTGTGGTCTTAAAAGTCATGTAGGTCCCGAGGAAGTTTGTAACAGACCACCGAAATGTGTAAATTGTAATGGGGAACACAACGCGTATCACAAGCGATGTCCTGAATTTGAAAAAGAGTCGGCGATTACGGAGATATCAATTAGGGACAAAATCTCGATCTTCTTGGCGAGGAAAAAATTTAACGAACAATTGGCGGCAAAGGAGAAATCTTATGCTAGTATTGCTGATAATGCAGCTCGTCTAGATAAAAATAAATGTACCTCCTGTGAAAATTTAAAAGAAATTATTACTAATTTAGTGAGTCAAATTGATTCTCTGACAAAACAAATTAAGGTTTTGACTGAAAATCAAGAAAAATTTAATACTAGGAATTCTGAAGGCATGGACATTACGATTAATAACGACTCAGGTGAAATGGGAGTAACGACGGACATTAGGTTACAACCTGAATCCCAGACTAATGTCTTGGGGGAAGTTAACTTACCAGTAGAACAGGAACCATATTCTTACGACCTCTTTTCTGAAAATGAGGCTGAAGGAGCAATTGTTACAAATAGTTCAGGAAGTGAAAAAGGGTCAGGTACGGCAAGACCTTGGAGGGAAAGATCACCTCAGAAGAAATATTTAAAGAATAAAAATAATAATAAAAATAATAAGTCGAGTCGGAAGAATTAAATCCTCCTTAGTATCAAATTTATAAATTTCAAAAAATGGCTCTTATCATCCAGTGGAATTGTCATGGTTTTTTCGCGCATCTTGCAGAGATTAAAAAATTAATTGAAATGTTTAACCCGATCTGTCTGTGCTTACAAGAAACTTATTTGATTCCGGAACAAAATTATACATTAAAGGGTTATAAAATTTTTAGGCGTGACAATATTTCAGGACTAAGGAGAAATGGGGGGGGTGGCTGTATTGGTGAAGGACAAATATTTTTCGAGAGAACATCAAATCAATAGTAATAATTTACAAATTATTGCCGTAGATATTAAAACTTCAAGTCAACTCTTTTTTACAATTTGTAATATTTATGTTCCACCTGACCAAGAAATAATTAAAACAGATATTGACGGTATACTCAACAATTTTAACAATAATTACTTCCTATTGGGAGACTTTAACTCACATAATACATTGTGGGGCTCTAACTCTATTAATATTAGAGGAAGAGTAATGGAAGCCATTTTGGTATACCATGATCTTGTTATTTTGAATAATAAAGCACCCACTCATTTCTCTTCAGCACAAGGGACATATTCGTCAATAGATTTAACTCTGGCAAGCCCTTCTTTAGCGAGGAAATTCAAATGGTTCCCGCATCAAGATCTCTGTTCATCTGATCATTTTCCCCTGATCATTGCTCCTCTGGAAAAAACAAAATTAAAGTTGGTTAACAATCAAAAGCTCAAAGTTAAAAATGTCAACTGGGAGGTATTTAATTCGAACGTAAAGTTTGGTGACGATTCACTGATGGATGTCAACAGTAAGATGGAAAACTTTAAACGAGCCGTATTAGAAGCTGCGGATGCGACACTCTTAAAAGTTCAGGGGAAACAGTACCCTCCTCCTGTTCCCTGGTGGAACGAGGACTGTAAGAGAGTTACACGAGAGAGAAGAAAGATTTTAAATAGATTCAATAAATTCCCTACAAATGAAAATCTGGCTGCATTTAGGAAAGCTAGAGCTAAGGCTCGGTTAGTAATCAACAGTAGTAAAAGAAAATCTTGGCACGACTTTTTGGAATCCCTTAATCCTAACACTCCAAATACTGTCATTTGGAGGAGATTAAAGTCAGTTCTTGGACAGACTAAGTCACCGGGTATTGCATGTTTGATATATAATGGAGGAATTATTACTGATAAAAAAGAACTGGCTGATATACTGGCTAATCACTTTTGTACGGTCTCTTCAGATGTTAACTATAGTCGCGAATTTCTTAGACTTAAGAGCAATGTGGAGGAAAACGCAATACATTTTAACCGGACTAGTCATTTACTTAGGGATTATAATAGGCCTTTAACTTTCATGGAATTAGAACACTCGCTTAGAAATTGTAAGAATACATCGCCTGGATTGGACTCTATACCAAATGCTGTCATTAAAAATTTAAATTTCGTGGCTAAATCCCGACTTCTCGATATATTCAATAAAATTTGGTTTGAAGGGGACTTCCCTGCCGAATGGAGACACGGGATTGTTGTGCCAGTCCACAAGTCTAACTCTCTTCCTCAAGAACCTCAAAACTTCAGGCCAATTTGTTTACTAAGTTGTCTTGGGAAAACGATGGAGAGGATGGTCAATTTTAGACTAAAATGGCTGCTTAGGAAGGAAAATCTTATCTCCAAACATCAGTGTGGGTACAAGTCCCAACACTCATGTTTGGATCAAATAGTCAAGCTGGAAAAATATATTAAGGATGGCTTTGTAGAGGGAAAACACACAGTAGCGGTGTTTTTTGACATCAAAAAAGCCTACGACACTACCTGGAGGTATATTATCTTAAAATTTCTTGAGGATAATGATATAGATGGCCCCATGGCCATTTATATACAAAATTTCTTAAAGGATCGGACTTTCCAAGTAAGGATCGGTAATGTCATGTCAGATGTCGAGGTTCAAGAGAACGGTGTACCCCAAGGAGCAGTTATCTCTACAACCCTCTTTTTAATTGCCATTAATGGCATTGTGAAAAATATTGACTCTTCCATTGAAGTATCCTTGTTCGTGGACGACCTAGCCATTTACTTCTCTTCCGGCAATTTAAACGTGATCAAAAATAACTTGCAAATAGCTATAAATAAAATATATGACTGGTCGAAAACGACAGGCTTTAGGATCTCCGAAGAGAAATCAGCGTGTGTCCATTTCTGTCGGAAGCGAAAGGCCCATGTTGATCCTGACCTTTACTTAGGAAACCACAGGCTCCCTTTCACTGACTCATATAAATTCCTAGGGGTGACATTTGATAAGAAATTGACATGGATTGAGCATATTAAGAACCTTAAAACTAAGTGTATCAAATCGCTGAGCTTACTAAAAATAATATCCAGTATAAAGTGGGGGGCGAATGGGAGAATTTTGCTCAACACGTACAGAGCTCTTGTTAGAAGCAAATTAGATTTTGGTTGTCAGGTTTATGGTGCTGCGTCAGCGTCTTCATTAAAAATGCTTGACACTATTCATAATAGTGGTCTCCGAATCTCCCTAGGGGCCTTTAGGACCAGCCCGGTTGAAAGTCTTTATGCGGAAGCGTCTGAATTGAATCTAGTCTCACGCAGGTCTCTTCTCTCTTTAGGCTATGTTCTTAAGATTAAGAGCTTGGAGGACCACCCGTCGTATTCCAGCATATTCATTAATAACGCACATCACCGGTATTTGGCAAAGCCAAGATCTCCTAAACCCTTGTCCTTTAGAAGTAACGAAGTTTTAAACGATCTAGGACTCGTGAATATGCTTGATCATGTAGAAAATTTCTCCAATAATTGTACACCTCCCTGGTTGAAACCGAGTGCTTTATTCCTTCTTAATCTTCTGAAATTCACCAAACATGATACGCCACCTGTTGTCTATAAAACTTACTTTTTGCAATTGTTGAGTCGTTTCCCTTCATATAAGGTCGTATATACGGATGGAGCAAAAAGTGTTAACGGGGTTGGGTGCGCGTTTGTCGAGGATGATGCTGAATACTGTTTCAAACTTAACAAGTATACGTCTATCTTTGGTGCCGAGTTGAAGGCAATAGAATTAGCACTGCGGGCAAATTGTCGGAGAAGGGTAATCATTGTGTCAGACTCTGCTAGTGCGCTGCAAGCAGTTAATAGCTTTGATACCAAGGTTCCCGTAATTTCTCGAATACACACCCTGATATATCAAACTAAGTCCCTAGGGGGCGATGTAATATTCGTTTGGGCACCAGGGCACATGGGTATAGAGGGGAACGAGAAGGCTGACAGAGCTGCAAAGAAGGGATTGGAGAAGAGCGCTATAGATGACCAAAAAGTACATTTTGGTGATCTTAAAATAATAGTGAGGGAAGGACTGAAGGAAAAGTGGGAGAAAAGATGGGAAGAGGAAATTGTGAATCACCTGAGAAGGATAATGCCAAAAATAGACTTCCATAAAACATATTTGCAAGACTTATCTCGTCGGGAGCAAGTCGTGTTAACGAGACTGAGAATAGGGCACACCCGGCTCACACACTCTTACCTATTTAGACGGGAGAATACGCCTATATGCGACAGATGTCAAACGGCCTGGAATGTTCGACATATACTGATGGAGTGTATGGAGTATAATGATGCAAGAAGAGAAATGGGCTTACCTTCGAAAATAGAAGATTTGCTGCGTCCCAAATCCGCGGAGAAGAAACTATTTCAATTCCTGAAAAGAATAAATTTGTTCGGGGAAATTTAATTTGGAAGGTGAAGAAAAGATGAAGAAGATTGGTTTGAATTTATGTTTTCTTAAATGTTAAACAAATATTAAACTGTTAACTACCTATTGTAAGGGCAAGAAAGCCTCGCAGCTAAATGCCCAAAGTATTAAAATAAATAAATAAATAAATAAATAAAAATCTATAGTTACACTCTATACCAGTGACACCCAAGTGTGCCGCAAGGTATTGAATTTTATGTATTTACAGAAGAACATTTCTGATTAATCTCGGGTTAATCATTTCATAAATGTCCTAATTAACATATTGTCTATACAAATGATGAAAAGTATACTCTGGAAAAGCTTTTTGGTTCTACTATGCATCGTGTACAATTGTTAGTTAAAATCATATAGGAGGAAGCAATCTAGGCTCTTCCTCAATACAGTAAAAGAGAGCAAAATATCTCTTATTTTTGAGAAAAGTATTTTTTAGGTAATTAATCCATAAAAGGGCTGTTTTTGACAGAAAAATGTCGCAAAAAATTATAAGACTATGAGAAAGTAATTAAAATAGTTTTGAAAATGTTTTATAGTTATTTGAGGACCATTAGATTGATAAGAAGAGGGCGAGGCTGACTGCTGAATGTTTTAAATTACGAGTGCTTTTTGGCCGATTTTGTTTAAAAGTTTATTTTCACGACTTCGGGAGGTCCCTAACTCAAATATAAAATTTCAACCTCGTAGCTCATTTCCTTCATGCTTAAAAATGTTCAGACAGACACACACACACTCACAGAGAATAATTTGCGGGACCCA